>RJWT010001047.1:5529-53136 GCA_004365215.1 Cuniculus paca
CAAAAAAAAAAGCCCGTTCAATACAACAGGAGAAACGGAGCTGCAGTCGATGAGTTAACTGCCAAGCCTGGCTCTCTGTAGCGTGTTTCTTCTAGCTGTGAGCAGTGGTCTATAACAACAAAGAGGCAAGGATAGCGCTCATTGGTGCGTATAAACTGGTGCGTTTATCTATCAAAAAAGCTTTTGATAGATAAATTTCGATTGAGTCCTGTTAAAACGTCTAGCTGCATACTTTATTATATTACTAACATGTTTGTTATGGAAGTATTAGGCAGGTTGCAATTCTAAACTGGTGGCTAATAAATACTGACGTGATGAATACTCTTTTGACTGTGTGCCTTTTATGATTTGGTATTAGTGTGGCATTTTTTCTCTTTTAAGGAGTCTGCCATGGCTCAAGAGTCTCCCAAAAGTTCAGCAGCAGAAATCCCAGTGACTAGTAACGGAGAAGTTGATGACGCTCACGAACATGGCTTTAATAGGGTAAGAACATTTTTCTTTCTATTAATGCAAAGAATCATGAAAAGCCTTTAAATGTTGAGGGGAAAGTAATAGACAAAATTTAACATGGGCATCTTTTCTTAAAGTGGTTTCTTTTTTAGTTTTTGGAAATAGGGTCTCACTGTGTAACTCAGGTTGGACTCGCACTCCCAGCAGACCCCCTGCCTCAGCCTCCTAAGTGCTGGGATTACAGGTGTGTGCTACCACACCCAACTTTCTTAAAAATTAAACCAGATTCTTAAAAAAAACCAGATTCCTGGTTTCTTCCAGGAATCTAATGCAATATAAGGGAAAGACAGAGTAGGTCATGATAGTTGTCAAGATTAAGTTAGGGCCATATACTTTTTTTGTTTACCTTATTAATAGACTAGAATGAGCGTGTGTCTGATGATTTGGGCATATAACTTTATAAAATGACTTTTTTTTATAGAAGATATAGATCATCTTTTTTAAAAATTGGCACTGTCTAATCTCTTTACTATGTGTCATTAGTACATAATTCCCAAGCAGCCACTCCTGGTTTCGTTGTTTGCTTTTTAAAGTGTCTTACTTGACCCGGAAGGAGAGAAACTCGGGTGCTTTTTTTAAGGCTGGGGATTGAACCCAGGGCTCTGAGCATGTTGAGTGCACAGACTACCAATGAGTTGCACCTGCACCCGGCCCGGTGCCTTTTTTTGATCTCCCGCTGAGTTGAAATTTAAATTTAATGCATTTTAATGAGAACACCATGGATGTGGGGTAATTTGGGTTCAGATTTCTGCTATGCCATTTCTAGCACTATAACCTTCAGCTAGTGCTTATTTGATCTCTTCAACTTTTTGTTTCAGTAATGAAAATCTTACTTGCTTACATGAGGATATCAATATTAAATAAATAATATCCCTGAGAGAGTCTTAGAAATGATAGTTATAGTTATTATTTCTGGAGATATTTACATTAAACGTCCTGTTTCATGACTTTTGGTATAACTTTATAACTTAAAAATGTAGTTTTCATATTATTGAAAAAGTAATGGTCAGAAGATTCTTAAATTACTGAATTGACTCCTTGCTCCATATGTGGAAGGATAAAGTTCTTTAGTTGACAGAGGTGTGTCTCAGGTCAGGCTCTCCCGCTCTCAGCACTGTTGAGGTGTGAGCTGGATCATTCTCTGTGGCGGCGTTGGGCCAGGCTTTGTGGGCTGCTTAGCGCATCCTGGCCCCTTCCGCTGGACGCAGAAGCGCTCTCCAGGTGTGGGAAGGGAAAATGTCTTCAGATGTTGCTGAGAGTAGCCTAGGGTAGGGAGAAACTCACATCTGGTTGGAGTTTTAAAATAATCAATTTAATTGGTATTAGAAAAGTCCATTGAATTTCTTTTTTTTTTTTTTGTCTCAACAGTCTCTTGAAAAGAACTAATGTGTCTTCAAGCTTGAAGTTTATGTCTTAGTCTGTTTCCTGTTGCTACAACAGAATACCTGAGACTTGGATAATGTATAAAGAAAAGAGGTTTATTCACAGTTCTGAAGGCAGGGAAGTTCAAGGTCAGGCAGCTACGTCTGGCAAGGGCCTCCTAGTGTACACCAAACCTTGATGGATGGTATCAGGGTGGGGATGCCTCCATGAGGGCAAGCGCTGTGGAAGAGAAGGGGAGACAGGGGCAGTGGGGTGCTTTGTAGTAACTGCATGAGACCTAATTCAGTCACCCAAGAAAGACACTGCTCCCTCACCAAGGTGTCACTTCCCAACGCTGCTGCCTTAGCAACCATACTTCCATGAGTTTAGCCGGGAGCAGACCACATCTAAGCTATAATGGTTTTTTATTTATTTTTTTAACTTGCAAGTGCTTTAATGTGAGTTCTGAGTACCTGTGGCCAAGAATAGAGTGATTCCTAGGAGATTCTTCAATTCTGAGCACACAGAGGACATTTTTACTTCAGGTTTTAGTTTAAGGCACACCTACATAATAAGGAAACTCAAATTACTATCATTAGCCTTTACCATTAACTCTATAAATTTCTATTTGTGTGTTCATTATATGAAGAGTGTAGTCCCTTTTATGATTTTATTCTGTATTGAGTATGTGTTACGTATCAGGCAAGACACTGGGGATATAGCAATGGATAAAAATACCTACCGTCAAGGAGCCAGCCTATTGAATGACAGTCAGGTGAAAGCTAAGGACCTCTACCAAGAAAGGTGCCGAATGCACAGAATGTTTCAGGGGCTGAGGGTGTAGCTTGCTGATAGCACAAATTCTCTTTTCAGCGAAAAAAAAATTGCATTTAGTGTTGGGAAAGTCACCTGTCACATTGTCTCTTCCTTTTCTCACTGTTCATTGTTATTGAAGCGGGGCTGTCGCACAGTAAAAAGCACAGACGTGAAGCGTGCAGCTCAGTGAAACCTTCTTCCAGATGAAGACAGAGACCATTCCCAGGCGCTCAGAAGGCTCCTTCGAGCCCCCTCCTAGGCAGTACGCCTCCCCTCCCGGGTACCGCCGCTACCCTAAACCTACCACGGGCCGCGTGTGACAGTGCCTGAACTGCGTACCAACAGTCCTCACTCAGTACTCTGTCTGAGACTCATTCATCTTGCTCTTTATGGCAGTATTTCAGTCTTTTTTATTGTGCTGCTTCTGTTGAGTATTTTACCTGAGTCAAAATACCAGGTATGACCGTTTGGCCAGTTGTTGAACTAGTTGACAATTTTACCAGCAATAAATGAGAGTTCTAGGTTTACATTTTAATTTGAGCCACCCTGATGATGATGTAATAGTGTCCCGTTGTGGGTATTTTTTGTCTGTTTTGTTTTTTGAGACAGGATCTCTTATGTAACTGTGTAGGGCAGGATGGCCTCAAACTTGAAATCTTTCTGCCTCAGCCTCTTGAGAGCTGGGATTATACGTGTACACTCCCACATATGTCTCCATTATAGTTCAGTATTTCCCTTGTGACTAAAGATGCTGAGCACGTCTGCATCTTTATTGGCCATTAGGGTATTGTCTTCTATGAGGTAGCTTTTTACATCATTGGCCATTTTCTACAGGGCGTGGGCCTTTTTCTAATTCACTTGTGGGAATATCTTTGGAGTATGAGTCATTTGTTTGAACATAGCACAGATATCTTCTTGCAGTCTGTATTTTGTACTATCAGTAACATTTTTAGTGAACAAAAATTGTTAATTTTAATGAAATCCAAATTTATTGTTTCCTTCTCTTAACAACTTCTGTGTCTCACTTATGAAATCCTTGCCTACCCAGTATATAAACAGCTCTGAAGTTTCGTCTCGCTTCTCATTCTTAGTTCCATGGTTAATGCTGAATTAATATTTGTACACTGTGTGAAGAAAGATCATGGTTCTTTCCCCTCATATGAGTGACCATCCAGTGACCACTAGTGTTTACTGAAAAGACTACGCATTTTGAAATTGAGCCTGGCATGGTGGTATAATCCCAGCAGCCAGGGAGGTCGAGGCAGGAGGATCCCCCCAACACACAAAAAAAGCCCATCCTGGGCAATTTATCGACTTAGTGAGCTATAACTCTGTCTTAAAAACAGCAATAATAACAATAGTGTATTACATACTTGAAATTTACTGAGGAAGTAAATCTAGGTATTCTCTCCACATACATACAAATGGCCACTATGTGAGGTCATATGTTAATTAGCTTGATTTTAGTTATTACACAGTATATTAAAATATAAAATAAAAATCACAGCTGGGCGTGGTGGCACATGCCTGTAATACCAGCACTCAGGAAGCTGAGGCAGGAGGATCACCATGAGTTTGAGCCCAGGCTAGGCTATATAGTTAGTGCTAGGCCAGTCTGAGTTGTATAGTGAGACCCTATGTAAAAAAAAGAATCACATTTTACACCTTACAGTTACATACAGCTTTATCAGTTGTTCCTCCAAGCTTGGAGGAGAAAGATTGTCACTTCTTCACAGGGGGTTTTTGCTGTTAATCAGGTGAGCCAGGGGCGGCGGCAGCGCATTGCACTGCATCTCTATTGAGGACGATGTGGACAGTGGTCAAAGGCGTTTATATCTGCTCTCATTAACAGCATGCACATCATGAGAGTCTCCTGCACAGTTCTCATCCTTTCATGAAAATGAAACTTAAGCTTAGCTCTGTGGCTCCTTTCTTCCCAAGGAAAAACAGTATTTTAAATCCATCTTTTTACTGTTTTACATACATTACACTCAAGATCAGTTAGGCATATGTTTACTTAAATATCGGTTCATTTTCTCCCTTTATTTTCCTGAGCAATAAACAATAAATTATGTTTAACCTCGGGTCCATTTTTCTGTTTTAATAGAGATATAATTTCAGAGAGAATAAATTTAAATGTATCACAGCGTTAGACTGTGGACTTTTTGCAGACTAGAGCAGTGGTCTTATATGTAACACTGGATCATAATTTATGTATCTTCCCTTTATACTATAGGTTTGGTTTAAAATCTTTTTTTTTTTATTTAACGCAAAGTGTATAGCGCTTCAAAAAGTGTTAAGAGTCTTGCATAAAATCCGATAGTGTATTAAATACAGTTGCTGTAACTTGGCTGGCCAGCTGGTGTCGCTGTGACACAGGCAGTGAAAGTACTTTTTTTCCTTGTTTCCCATTGCAGATGTTTGAATTTTCATTTGATTTCCTTTCTTATTCTGTGAGAGGAGACCCTGCTTAAACTCAGACTCACATTTATATAGAGATGGCATTGCCTCATATGTTCATGTTTCCAGATGG
Organism: Cuniculus paca; assembly: GCA_004365215.1. Taxonomy (NCBI): domain Eukaryota; kingdom Metazoa; phylum Chordata; class Mammalia; order Rodentia; family Cuniculidae; genus Cuniculus; species Cuniculus paca. Next base: position 10,751 of record RJWT010001047.1, read on the forward strand.
ATTCTTTATGTGGTTTGGTTCTGTTTTGTTTGGCCTTTTGAGACAGGGTCACGCTATACAGATCAGGGGTCCTCGAAACTCACTGTGTAGCCCAGGCTGGCCTCCACCTCATGACAGTCCTCCTGCCTCAGCCTCCCTGGGATTATAGTTGTGCACTACTACACCAGCTTTTTTTTTTTCTAATATAGAAGCAATTACTAGGTAAGGAGAGGAGATGATAATAATCTTGATATTAAGGGGTTTTTTGTGCATGTTTCCTTTTTTATGGTAAAGACATTTCTAAATAAAAAATAATTGTCATATTTTAAAGATTTAAAGTTTAATCTCCAAAGAATTCAAATTAGTGTTTGATTTATAAGCTACATATTATTTATAATGAATGGGTTATGGTAGTTGTTAAAATATTAAATCAGAAGTTTGCAACAGAAGCAAATACTAGCTCCACGTAGTTGAAATTTCTTGTAACTTAAATTATAGTTGTCAGGTTCAGAGAACTTACCTCATTAAATATAGCTGAAATGAAACATTTCCTGTGGAAAGCCCAAAACAAAAATCTGCAATTTAGGGGTTTTCCATCTGCAAATCATTTCTCTAGAAAAATGTATACACGTACAAAACTACCAAAGTTCGCGTTTAAACTTAGGGAGCAGAGGATTCCCTGAAGGCTTTCATCAGGTTCCAGGTTCCTTGGGTCTCAAGGACCACATCTGTAGGCTTGAGTTTGATCAGGGATCCTAGTGCTGTGGGAATGCCTTGGGTCTGGTGCTGGAGGTTGAGATGGAATTACGCAGCATTCCATAGGATTGGGGGCAAGAATTCCCTCATTCATTGCCTTCTTGCCAGGCCTGCCACAGGTGCTTGGCATGTGATAGAAGCTTTTAGTAAATGTTTGGGGAATGAATTAATGTCACTCACGCTAGAGCTAGGACTGGAAGAAAGATTTCTGCATTATTGTGGGAAAAAAAGAATGAAATATTGTAATCTTAGGGGTTTGGTTTTGTTAGTCCTTTACACTGAGCTACTTCCCCAGCCTTTTTTTGGGTGGGGGGCAGGGTCTCACTGTGTAGTTCAGGGTGGCCTTGAACTCGAAGCGGTTCTCCTACCTCAGCCTCCCCAGTGCTGGGATTACAGGTATGCACAACACCCAGCTGTTTTTTTATTTTGAGACAGGGTCTTCCAGACTGGGATCCTCTTGCCTCAGCCTGGCAGAGTGCTAGGGTTATAGATATGGCCCATTGCACCCAGCTGATTTTAGATTTAATACATCCTGTGTCCTTAATTTCCCTGTATCAGTTGTTGTTTGTTTTGTTTGCAGTTTATCATTCATTTATTGCTTCTTCTGTTTTTACTAAGAGATTGGCATCACTGTGCACACAGTGCAGCTCATTGCTTACAGTGATTGATTTAAAAAAGACGCATCTCCCCAGTGTGGTGGCACATGCTGGTATCCCGGCTTCTTGGGAGAGTAAGGCACGAGGATCTCAAGTTCAGGTCAGTGTGAGCAACTGAAAAACACAACGAACAGGTGTGGGTATGTAATAGAGAGCCCCTGGTGCCACAAAGAAAAACATCCCTAGTACCACAAAGAAAGAAGAAGAAATTCCAGGGTAAGGACTTAAAATCTGACATCTCTTCTTCCATCATTCTGCCCTAGAATTTGGGTAGCATCTGATGACAGTTTTGTCTACATACTATATAGAAATCCAATGTAATGTATACTTAAAGATTTAGTAGCTCATTCAGTGGCAACACTGATTTGATAGTGACTTTTTCAGAAGGCTGATTTTTACCAAATGTATACCTTGAACCTATTAAAGGTATGGAAAATGTTTTTCAAGGGTTATTTAACTTATTTAAATTAGATTCATTTTTTGTATTGACACATTAAAAATTGTATATACTCCTGGGGTGCCATGCAATGTTTCAGTCTGTGTATAAACGTTGTGTGATGTTCAGTCAAGATACACATGTCCATCTCCACTTATCATTTCTTTGTGGTGCAAGCATTCCAAATCCTTTCTTCTAGCATGTTTGAAATACACAGTAAATTGTTATGACCTATATAGTCACTTAGTGCACACTAGAACTTATTTCTCTTAACTGCCACCTAGTACACATTGAACAGTCTTTACATTCATCTTAATATTTGCTTTTTAGCTAGGATAGAGTCTTAGTACTGTTATCGCAAATGAAAATTTTATTGGAACTAAGGCCTGATAACTGATTAAAGTACTGTACCGGTGGAGAGCCGAGAAAATGCTGACACGGCCTTCCAGCAGTAGAATGTTGGCGATTAATCAGCTTTGACTCTGGTAATTGTAGAGAGGCAGAGAGGACACGCTGAGGTCACTGATCTTGTAAGGTATTTACAGTACCAAGGGGTATGGAGGCCTTTTTGGATAACAGCTTTGCTCCCAGCAGATTATTCCTTATAGACAGGCTGAGGCGGGAGGTCTGCAAGTTCAAGGTCAGCTTGGAGCCTGTCTCAAAAAGCAAGCAGATATTCTTGTAGACAGCCAGCTGTTAACCCAACAAAGCGGATTCTCAGTTACCAAACCCATAGAACACGTAAAATTTTCAGTTTGTTTCTTTAAGAGTTTCTTTGGAGCCATTATGTTTTGTTTTAGCTTAATCATTTGAAAATTTGTTTTTAAAAAGTGTTAGCTACTCCAGCATTACCGTGGTGGCTCCAATAGAAGGTTAGCTTCAGGTTTGTTTGTTAGCGTACAGTCTGTAAGCTTAGCTTTCCAAAGTCTTGAGGTTTGAGTTGAGTGTCAGTTACACATAAATGTAAATTAGAGATTTTGTGTCGTTTGTTATAAGTGAGCTAAGTGTCCGTGAAACAGACCCTTGAATCTGTAGGAGTGAATGCAGTAGCACACACTTAAATAGCTAAGCTAAGCACAGCTTAATAACTGAAGCCCTTTTTAAAAATTTAAAGAAGACACATTTCAAATTTTTGTGAATGCTGGGCTATGTTGTATTAACGTCGGAATGAGTAGTGGAACCCAAGAGCTGACAGAATCCTAGAAACCTGAGTTGTCTCTCAGGTCGTCCACTGCCCTTGGCTCCAGGCCACTAGCAGGTGGCGTCCCCTTCAGAACTGCAGTGGCCACCTGTGACACTCTGGGCTTCCCTGCTCTGTCGCAGCAGCTAGGGGTTTCGGGAAGGCTTTGGTGCTGTACAGCTTGACAGCTGTTTTTCATGAAGGACGGGAGGTTTGTGTCCGGAAAGACTTTGATTTGTTAAGTAAAGGACCCTGGCAGCTGCGGCAGGGTTTTCGTGAGGCGTAACATCCTCAGCGCTGGATGTCTGTCTGGAGCCTGTGCGTGACGGGGCGGAAGGTGTCCCTGGATGCAGAGTTTTATGTCTATTGGATCTGTTATTTAACCCAGCTTAGCATCCCCCTTCCTCAGTACTGCTCCTGTGGCATTTCTTTTTTTAAGAATTTACAACAATATTTTATACAGAAAAGTACTTCAAATGGCTAATTTTTTTTCAGGTGTCATGAAAGAGCAAAATGAAAGAATATTTCTGTTGGAGTAAGTGCTCTTCAAAACAATAGTCGAAAAAGGATGTACAGTGACAAGAGGTTTTAAGTGACATTAGGAAATAAGCAAAATGGAATAGGAAATGACAAGTTGACAACTTATTTCCACTAAGTAGTTTCTGAAATAATTTTTAAAGCGTGTTTCTTTAAAGAAATCTTTTAACAAACATACTATTAAAATGAATTCCCAGTCACTAATCAATTGCTTGTAGCTGTTTGCATTCACCGTAGAGTTAATACTGCTTCTTGAAGCTTACTTAGTCCTAATCATATTGCTAGCAACAAAATAGCACACTCCTTTGTTCTGATTTTCTCATCTGTGACTTGGGGGCCATAGTAGCGCTTAAAATGGTATCACCAAGATTAAATGAGCTAATACACATCCAATTCTTGCTGTGTGTAGTTCCGGTATGCAGTGATTTTATTTACCCCAGTTTAATTAAAACACACCAGTCCCCCAGCAACACGGCTCACACTTAACCTCCTCAGAGAGCTGTCCACAGACTTCATCTGGAGTAGTAGCCGGGACCCAGCGCTCTTGGTTCCTCTTGTCCTGCCTTTGAGTGAAAACCAAAACCCCAGTTCCCTTGTCACTTAATTTCAGCACTTTATTACTACCTGACATTTGTTCATTTACGCTCAGTCTCCTGCATGCCTGCCCCCCATGTCCTCTGGAGTCCGAGTCTCTGTGTGCAGTGGCTCTGTCTGCTCCATTGCCGCCTCTTTGGCCTCTAGAGCAGTGCCTGTCTTGAGTTTGGTTCTCATTAGATGCTGGTTCAGTGAAGCTTTATGTGCTGCCCTTCAGGAGTGCTTCCTCCTTTCTATTTGGTTCTTTGAGACTTAGGCCATTCCTTTTTTTTTTTTTTTGAGACAAGCTCTTGCTATGTAGTCCAGGCTGGCCTTGAACTCGCAGCCATCATCTTGCCTCAGCTTCCCCACTGCTGGCATTACAGGCGTGCGCCACCCTGCCCAGCAGACTTATTCCATTCTGAATTTCTCTGATACTTATTGTCTCACTTTGGCACCAAGTTCAACTTTTGTGTTAACATGTTTTGTCTCTCCAGTGAGGTGACAGGGTTTGTACCTTGTCTTCTTTGCCTAGAAAGTCTAACATATAGTAAGAATAAATAAACATTCAAATTTAATTTAAAAATAAACCAGTTGCAGTGCAGCTTTGTAATCTATTATGGTGTTGAATCCTAAATCTAGTAGTTTGTTGTACAAGTTCATTCATTCATTCCTTTATTCATTCAATAAATATTTAATGAGTATCTGCTATTCAGGTTCTGATATGTAGAAGTAAACAAAATGTGTTACAACTGTGCTCTCATGAAGTTAATGTAATTAGAGACAATAAAACAAGTGCATACTGTACGTGTGTCCCATGGTAACTGCTATGAGAACAGTAAACCAGGTAAGGGGAGTGGGAGTTCAGTATGAAGTCACAGGGGCTCGCTGTTTTATTTGTGGTCATCAGAAAGCCTCTTGGTGCGAGTTTCTATGAGATGAGTGTTTCTAGTGGAAGAGACAGCAAGTGCAGTGGCCCTGAAACAGAGGTAGCTGTAGTGCTATTGAAGCAGAGTCAGCCGAGCTGGGGCTAGTAGGACTGGAAGCCAAATCATGTAATGTTAGCAGTTTGAGTTTTACTCCAAGTCCAGCACGGGGGGCGGGGAGGGGGGTCGAAGAGTTACGAATAGAGGATGACTCGATTTGATGGTTTTACAAGGAATAACTGGGTGTTATGTGGACTTGGTGTGTGTGTGTGTATGTGAGTATGTGTCCTGGAGAGAAGTCAAGACTGAGAAGAACTTGGAATAATCCAAGTGAAACAGGATGTTCATTTAGACCAGGGTTGTAGCAGTGGAAATGAGGAGTACTGATTTGCTCCTGGATGCATTTCGAGGGCAGGTTTGATAGGAGCTATTAATGCCTTGGATATAGGTATGAGAGAAAAAGAAGAGCTAAAAATGACTCTTTGATTTTTGACTTGAGTAGGTAATTGCTGTGAGCAGAAAGGGGTGAAACTATAGGTACTTCTGTTTTCCTTCTTAGGAGTTTACTGCAGAATCCATCCGTTTCCAGTAGTTTGCTGAATTTAAGGTTCCTGTTTGATCTCTGTGAAAATGACATGTATGTAGTTAGAGATACTGGAGTTAGGAGAAAAGCAGGTAAGAAACATAGATGTCCAAGTTGTGAGAGTAGAGATGAGTCTTAAATCCAGAATACTGGATGAGACCACCAGGAAGTAAATATAGGAGAAAACGTTTTCTCACTGCATTTCAGGGCACTGTAGAGTTTGGAGGTTGGGCGATGGGAGGGATCAGCAGGGAAGACCTTAGAACACAAGATGACCCAAGAGGGGAGGCAAGACAGTGCGCGTCATCACGCCAGAGGGTAAAAGCAGGGAATGAGTGCTTCCTTGTATCAAAAGCCATTGATAAAGGTTAGCTGAGATCAAAACTGCATGGATAAGATCTTTGGTGACCTTAACTAAGATCTCAATAGTGATTAACGCAGGCCCATCCAAACTGAGTAATCATTTGGACAAAGTGAGCCTCAAGAAAACTGCCTCTCAGCACTGAGCAGTGACGAGAGACTGTGTCTGCCAGTTTTGACTTTGCAAATTGCAAGCCTCCAAGAGAACTGTAAGATTTTAACTGCATATTATGTGCGGGGAAGTAGTGTAGGAAAGGATTTCACAGACAAAAATATCTCTTGATTCATCACTAATTTGCCATTGTTGTGGAAAACCAGTAAGATCCATCCATAGACTCTGATAATAAAAATTAGGTAATACCTCATGCCCATACCACAGGGGAAAAAAGCTATGGAAAATCTAAGGTTTCAAGAAACTTGTTTAAGACAATGTTTTTGTTTTCCTGTAAGAGACTCGTTAGTTTATTTCTTTGAAAGAAAGATTTTGTGTTGCATTTGATGTATAATAGGTAAAGTTTGAATCTTGAATTTTTAGAAACTTGACTTACTGTGTGTAGAGGAATCTAGGAATATACTAGTTTCTGGTCTGTTAAGATTTTCAGAAATATATAAATGACTGAAAGACCAATCTGTCTTTCAATTTCTTTTTGTTTAGGAAACGTCCCTATTACTACTAAATTGATTGATTTTTAATAAAATTCGTGGTCTTCTAGCTGGTCTTCCCTTTTTTTTTTTTTTTACGTAGTCCTTACTTTTGCTATCAAATTCATTACTATTCCCTTTAAAGTGTATTTTTCTACATTTTTGTCTATCTTTGTCCATACTCACAGTTTCTGCTAAATTATCATCTTACATACCAAGTGTGTACATTTTGTTCTATTTTATTATTTGTATTTGATTCGAAGTAGGGTCTTGCTGTACTCCCCTGGTTTGCCTTGAACTCCTGGTTCCACATGATCTTCCTACGTGCCTTGTCCTCCTGGTTGGATACCTGGGACTCCGACCACACATTGTGCACCCAGCTAATATGTACATTGTAAAACTCAGATCTCTCAGACTTGTAACCTCTGGGTAGCTGCTCTACTTGGAGTTGGTGGATATCAGAAGTTCATTATGTGGTTGTTTTCAGATAGAGACATGCCCTAATATAATTAGGGTGGCACTGTGAGTGTAATACTAGGTGTGGGAACGCTTCTGAGATGATGTGAAGAGGTACACTAATGACTTTGGTATGTATTCTGCTGTGTTTGTCATGCAAAAAATAAAAATATGAAAATACATAAAATGTCCAGTATTAAGTATAAGAAAAAGTTTTTATTGCCACAATGACTTTGGATCTCCAAAAAGAGTTGTTTATATATTAGTAAAGGGGAAGGATATTAATATTTGAAGTGCCAAGTGTTCAGTATACTCTTCTATGTTGCAATGAGGAAAGGAATTTTGTCCTTTAACTGTCCCTATTTACAGTAAAGATACTCAGCAATCTAGAGAACTTGCCTGGGCTCATGTAGCCATTAAGTGGCTGAGCCAGGACTCAAACTCAGACTTAACTGACCTGAGTAGCGCAGACACTGTATCCTTGATATCAAGCTGCCTCGTCAAATGATTGCTAGTTATTTTTTAAAATAATGGGTGCATTTGAAATCAGAGCCAATTCTCTACTGATATGCAAAGTGCTGAGCAATCGTATTTGCCCTCAGAAACTCTGCCTTAAATTTCTCAGTTCAGAAAGCATATTGTAGTGCAATTAAAGAGGAAGTTGTAGCGATTACCTTGGATGTACTCAGTTTAAGTGTTTTACACACTGAAGTTGATAAAAATTTAACTTTCAACTACTGTTAGTAACAAATCACACGACATGCACCTTACCACCAGTGAAAACACAAATCTGATGAAATCCCAGGACTGAGAACTGTAGGATTAAGGAGCCATTCCCAGATACAATCCCCTCCATTTATCATACTTGCAATAGTAAGTCTCTCAGTAACCGGACAGATACTTCTCTAGCTAGAGAAAGGGAATCAAGCTATAAAGTTGGAGATTTAAGGTTGAACATTAAAAAAAAATCCAAAGCATAACAAAGGTGCTTTAAAACTAATGTATGTGGTTATTTATGATAAGGTAGACTTCAGATCTGTACACATACTAGAAATGTTAGAAAGGCCCGCTTTCATTGTATCATTCCATGGATGTTAGTTTTCTATTCTTAGGAAAGCTTAGAAATCACTTTCAATTTAACTAAAGCAGACTGACTTTAATACTTCGGTTATTAAAATACTTTAGTAAAATACCTAAGAATAGTTTTAAGCAATATTTAAGCTCAAAGACATCCCTGAATGGGAATGATTTTAGTGCCTGTGTATTTAATTTGAAATCATGTATTCATCTAAATATTTGTGGTTAAACTAGGAATCTTAGTGACAGAGACTGAGCAGGTGATGAACCTGTGCGCCCGATTCCTACAGATCCCCAGGACTTCTTCTGCAGTTGATGTCGAAGTAGAGAAAAGCATCAGGCTGCATCTCATCACCTTACAAAATTCTGTCTGTCCTAGGAAGTGTATTGTTTCAGTTCTCAAACTGGTGTCTGTCTTCATCCACAGCGTATGCCTTGCCTTACGCCAGAAGGGTAGGGGTAATAAGCCTGGTAATCTATTGTATTTCTGCCACTTTGTCTAAGTTGACAGATTTGCACTGAACCAGTCCTACAGTATTTTAATTTCAGTAGCAGAGTAGACGTTGTTCAAAATAAAATCTTGTCCAGTGATTTAAATAAATAACCCCTCTGTATATTGACTTATGTTCATGAAAATTAACTTCTGTATGAGCCTCTTGTGTCTCTTGAATATATTATCTGAGCTATTTAATTTTATTATTATACTTAACACATGACTATATCCTAAATTTTTGTTAAAAGTTTGTATTTTAGTTACTCTTGCAATCCTGAATTTTATCTTTTCCCATCATTCTTTTGGCTACTTTTCTGATCCTAGGCTATTATTGAATAATTGAGCTGCAATGTGTGCTCTTGCCTTCAGTTTCCCTTTTTTAAAACTCTTTTTACACATATCCTAAATTAATATTCTCTCTCTCATTGTTTTTTTGAGGCAGGGTTTTGCGTGTAGTCCAGGCCAGCCTTGAACACACTATGTAGTCCACACTGGTCTCAAACTTACAGCAATCCTCCTGCCTCAGCTTCTCAAGTGTTAAGATTGCGGGCATGTGCCACCACACCTGGCCCTAATTAATATTCTTAAAGCTGTCCTTTCACCATATCAAATAAATCTGCTTTTTGAAAGTGTACAACTTTCTGATTCAATCAAGGCCAAATTTCCAAAGTAGTTTATCTAACTTCCTCCCAATTCATTTACCCCATCTTTCAGCATAGAGCTTAGCTGCACTGGTCGGGGGAGCCTGCTGGGCGGTCCCCTTGCTAGGCCGGTAACAGGATGATGACAGCAGGGCTTCCTGCCTCCTGCCCACAGGTTTTTCTGTTAGATTGAAGATGCATCCTTCCTATCCTCATTCCATCACTCCAACACTGTATCGGCCATCTTGGTGAGACTTCCTTGTGTCTAATACATAATGATCATTCCCTTTTCTGAATTTGCAACTACATTATAAACTGTCACATATGCTGGGTGCCTATTATAGGCTCTCTACCATTATATTAAAAGAGGTGCGATGGATTGGTAAAGATATATAATTATAGCTAGCTTCATCATTAGTTGTATTATGATTTTTTAGTGATCCTGAGATTCCTGTGAAAATTTAATAAAGGTATATGGAAAAGTGAATTTATGTAGATTTAATACTTTCACTTCAGTTAGGTTTCTTTTTTGCTCCAGTCCTGATAGATGTGCCAATTTTTAGTCTGTTAAATTAAGTTGAATTTTAGTGTCTACCTGCTGCCTACTTCCAGAATAATGATGTATGTTGTATTTGACATACACTGTACCACTTAATAGCAAATCTCCCCATATTTGCTGCTGCTTATAAATCATTGTAGAATGCCATGGCAGCATAAGGAGAGTAAGACGGCATAAGATGCGATTAAAGGAACACAGCTATTCTGTACTGTTAAGTGCTGTGGGATTTTTTTTTACAAATTTTTTTCTTTTATTCAAATGTTACTAAGGATTTGAAGCGTTCATTGCCATCTGGACTTGGTCTCTCAGAAACTCAGATTACATCTCATGGCTTTGACAGTACCACAGAGGGGGTCATTGAAGCAGGAGCGCATCAAGGTAAGAGCCGGCGCGTTCGTACAGAGGGCAGAGGTGGGGGAGGGGAGAATTCACCAAGCGCTGCCTTTGTCAGTCAGGCACGAGGAAACGGAGCTCTTTAACTGCGAGAAAACACTGATCATACACATAATCTTTTCTTCTTCATTTAAGTAGGAATTGTTGTGATAATCTTTTATAAATAAGCATGCATAATTTCATTATTTAAAAGTTGTTTTTTTAAATACTGAAATAAAAACTCAAAAATTACACCGTAATATAAATTTAGATGTTTGTAACACAAAATTTATAACCACAAAATATTTATAACAAAGATTATAAATATTGATCTGAATAAATGCGTATTTCCTGTTTCGAAGTAAACATGAAAATGAGCTGGTAGGGCTGGGGATCTAGTTCAGTGGTCTAAGCGCCTGCCCGGCAAGCGCAAGGTTGTGAGTTCAATCCCCAGTACCGCCAAAAAAAAAAAAAAAAAGAGCTGTTATTTTCCCTGTTATCCCTGCTATGTAGAGGGTCCCCAGGACTTTCTCTAATGACTAAGCTCAGGTTCAGGGATTCGCTGGGAGGACTGTAACACTGTTTATGGTCACACTTACAGCCATGCAGTGAGAGAGACAAGTCCAGGCATAACCAGTAAAGGAAAAAGACGCATGAGACGAAGTCTGGGTTCGTGGGTCTTCTCCCAGTTAAGCCTTACAGGAACTTCTGGATTCCTCCAGCAGTGAGCTTTGACAACATATATAAAATGTTATTAAGAAGCTCATTTAGAGACTGATTGAGCAGGGATTTTACAGGGACTGGTCATATAGGCATCTGCTGTCTAGCAGAATCAAGATTCTAGACTTCCAAAAGGAGTGGGTAAACCACAGTGCATAATACACGTGTTTGTATAAATGTTTGAGGCAGAGTGAGCCCATCCTTCCAGGAATGGAGGGGATCTTCCCCAAACTGGAGTTCCTGGGCACCAGCCAAGAGCCAGTCCAGCAGGCAAACAGTTTTTAAGGAAAGGCAGTTAGACCTGCTTTGTGAACTCTTTCTGCACACGTCTTTGTGTGTGTGTGTGTGTGTGTGTGTGTGTGTGTGTGTGTGTTTAATAGAAAGGGAAAAATTATTTCCTTTGTGAATGTTCTTGCCTGTAGTTTTTTCTATTTTTTTTTTCATTTAGACATTAGCAAAAGAAAACTATGTAAACATTTGAATGTAGAAAAACATTATTTTGACAGAGATATAGTTAAGTAGCTACAGTTGGTGTTCAGTAAAGTGTATTCATTTTGTATTTTTAATTTTTGTTTGTTTACTTTTGTATTTTTGAGACTGGGTCTCACTATGCAATTCAGCCTGACCTTTAACTCAAGACAGTCTTCCTGCCTCAGCCTCCCAAGTGGTGGGATTATAGGCATGTACCATCACAACTGACTACTTTAATACTATATTGTAATTTTACAAAACAAACTGATCTCCATGCCTCTGCAATACTTGGTCCTCTTACAGATAATAGTACTCTATATTTTCAATGTAATTTTGGCCAAGTCTTTATTCAGGGACACTTTAGATTTGAAATACATGATTTGTTACATGGGTCCTGGAAATAGGCATTTAGAACAGATAATCCAGTATAACATCCTCTACTTTTTTCTCCTTTCCATTCTTATGGAAATACAGTGGTACTTCAGTTCACAAATGCTTTTGTTTGCAAACAGTTTGATTCCCAAACAGAAGTATTTGGCAAAATTTCATTTCTGTTTGCAAACTCCAGATTGAATGATAAACGTGGCCATGACCATCTTTCCCACACAAACATAAACATGACCATCTTTTCCAAACTCATAGAACAAATTAAGTTCGTGAACCGAGGTACCATGGCAAAGCTATAAAAAAGGGCAAAAGCTTAAGCTTTCTGGGCACTATGTGTGGACTCTTGAAAGCAAAAATCAGAACATGGTCTTTAAAAAATAATCTGTACTTAATTCTGAAACACCAATATATTTATGTTGGGGATAACTTGGAATTTGGAAAGGTTGGCCGAATGCCTAAAATTATGAGTGCTTAAAGGTATAAGGCTTACTTTTCATAAATTGACACAGTTTTTGGATCTTTCACCTATTTCAAAATTCATTTTCATTCATTCATTCTGTGGGGGAGGAAGCACTGGGGACTGGACCCAGGGCCCCATGCCTACTAGGTAAATGCTTTCAGCATAGCTTGTATTGTGCTATAGTGTTATTTCTTATGCAAGATTAATAAGCTTTAACAATTAGAACAGCAGAGCTTTGTTCCTAGGGTCATCAAGACCACAGTAGGCTTCTTTTATTAAATACTTATAACAGAAATGCTGTGCTTCGGATGGTGGAGATAGTCTTTGAAATGGTGATGGACAGGGTGACCTAGTGTACTGTCTCCCAACTTACCAAATAATTTGTGGATTAATGTTTTCTGCATTAAATATGATAACAGATACTATGGTGTGGATTGAGATTTTCTGAGTCTCTAGTGGGAAAATCGGTTTGACCTGTGGGCCTCATTTCTCTTCCAGTTGAATGTGAGAAGTTAGTTGATTTCTGCCACCTGCTCTGGCTTTTAAGTTGGCTTTTTTGAAATGACAAATGACCCTTGGATCTTGTGTGTGTCCCAAGTTGGTATTAAAAACTCCTCACATTCTTGTGATCAATCTACCTTGGCACTTCTGAGATGTCAAAGTACAGCATACACAAAGCGTGGGAGGATCTGGTCCCAGGGCAGATTCTGATTTAGGCACCCTGGGCCAGTACCTGAAACTTAAGTGTCTAACAGACTCCCCGATGACTTCACTGCTGTAAGTGCCTTGCAGCCACACTGAATAGCAGTGATCTGCACTTTGTGACATTTAATTTATAATTTGAAAGTTTTGGTTACAATCCCTGTGAAGGCTGTAATTCCTATGAATGGTATAATTCACATTTCTATAAGTGATATTAAAACATATTCCTTAACGTGCCTTAGAATTTTTACTTGACTTTTTCATTCATATTAAAAGAGTAGCAAATTATCAGATATTTACTTAAGGTTTAAATCATCCCAAGTGTGAATTTTAGTTATATTCTCTTAATTGATTTTAGAAATCGTAGAGTCCAGGTAAGGTCTTGTTTAGATGTGATCTTGCCAAATTTTTTTTGTATATTTAGGTGCTTTATTTGATTCTGATAATTTGATGAAAACTTTATAAGAACAGCCTGGTAACATCCATTTTATTAGCCCTTTCCTTCAGGAAAGCAAATATATTAATTCTAGTCTTTAATTTATTAATCTCAGTGTTAATCTAGTCTTTAACCTCAATATGTTTTAAAAGAAATGTAAGTAGAACCATAATGTGTAGTATGCGGAGGAGGAACAGGATTTTCACAGTTGAATGTCTGCCCTTTTCAGGTTCCCCAGAACCACCTTTGCCATCTGTTATGTCTCCTAGCAGGGTTGCAGCTAGTCGACTGGCTCAACAAGGAAGTGATTTAATTGTTCCTGCAGGTATTCGCTGCACTGATTGGATAAAGCTCTTCTTGCTGCTGCTGAAGCTAAATTAACTCCCTCAGTTTCATAATCACTTGCTTTGTATTCCTAGGTGTGTGTTATTCTGGCTTTTTTGGTGGCTGGCTGTTTGTTTTTTTTTTTAACAAGAAAGGAAATAATCTTTCTAGTCATGGCCTGCCTTTCTGGCTTTTCAAAGTAGGCAGTATCTCTTAACCTACCTTCTTAAGGTTGAAACCAGTACAGTGCGATTTGTTTTAAATCACCCTCTCTTTGCTCTGGGCAATTCAGGTTCATCTGTTTGATCCTAACTCCCAGCTTTGCATCTCTGCCTTGTTTTTAGTTTTTAGTTATCCTTTTTTTTAAAAGAAGCTTCAGTGGTTGGGAATGGGTCAGTTGGAAAAGATTGTTTCTTGTTATTTCTAGCCTCAGTTTATAAGTAGTTTGCAGATTGTGACAAAATATCATGTAATTTACCAGCTTATGCCCAATGAAAATACTTGGGAAAAAGAAAATATCTGTGTCTAATTTGCTCTACATTTGAATGTTGATGGAATATAAAAATGGAAAATGTGAACAAACACTACATTTCTTTTTCATATGGAATGTTTTTATATTTTGTCTTTATGAGAATTTTATAAATTCTTAAATGTTTGACTTTATATGTGGTTCTCAATTTTAGTCTCTGATGAAGCTGTGTTAAAGGCTATGGGATTAAATAAGAAGAAATTTTTACTGACCCTTAGTTTTTAAAACCACTTTCTAAATTTTTGTTTGTATTTCATTTTTTTTAAATGACCATAGTTTATATCCCAAATCATTGATATTGTGTTTATGAAACATTTCTTGTGCTGTGGAAAACACTTTACTATTAGAAACTACATCATTGTAGAGTTGCTTTTTATACCATAAAACCTCAGTTGTTGGAATAGTACCTTTGCTAGCACTTCATGCTGCCTTGTTTTTCTTGAAGAGCTTTTTTTTTTTTTGAGACAGAGTCTCGCTATATTGGAAGAGCTCTTGAGAACAATGTACAGTATAAGTCTTATTTCAACCCAGCCTTATATGTTGGTAGTAACATTTTTTAATTTAAATTAATTTTTAACTAGTTCATAAAAACATAACAATGCACATAGTGATGGGGCGCCGTGTGACGTTCCCTTGCATTTGTACAGTGCTTGAATCCGCTTAAACTTAGCTCCTCAAGCACTCAGCATCTCCTATCGCAGAAACACTCAGTTTTATTGACTGTTTGAATTATTTTTTCCAAAACTGTATTCTGTCTTTTTTCTGATGAACATAGGACAGTGACAGGAGATCAGTGTAGGAATTTTTACTGACAAAGATGTTTCAGGCTGGGCCAGGGATATATATGCTCAGGGTCACAGCGCCTGCCTGGCAAGTGCAAGATTGTGAGTTCGATCCCTGGTACCAAAAAAACACAAAACATAGTTCAGGCTTTAAGATTAGTTGTAAAACTTTTATTTTTGAGATAAGCAGCAGTTAATATAAACAAGGATTTTGATATAAAAAAAGTTTTGATACGATAGCCAAACCACATGGCATTTGTAGTTAATGGACAGAAATACTATATTTTTTGAATGATTAGGAAATTATTATCAATGATTTTAGGACATTCCAGTCACTTACTTTGTGGGAATCTTTATTTCCCAAATGCATAAGTAATTTAGTTTGAACATCCTTGTTTTGTTTCCCTCCTTTATCTGGATTGTGTGTTTTTTGTCTTTTGTTATCATGATGCAGGTGGCCAGAGAACACAAACAAAAAGTGGACCAGTTATTCTAGCAGATGAAATTAAAAATCCTGCAATGGAAAAGTTAGAACTTGTTAGAAAATGGAGTCTGAACACATACAAGGTTTGTAACTTTTTAATGTTTCTATCCTAAGTGGTACTAAGAACTTAAATTTGTATGTTATTCAAATTACTGTATTGCAGTTATTCAAACACATAGGAGTTATACCATCTAAACAGGGAACTACAACTAGAAAATAACATGTTTTATTGATATTTGTAAAAATAATACTGCCTTGGAAGGTATTATAGAGCTACTATAGTTATATTTCCCATTCTGCTTTTTATTTATACTTTATTTTTAATTTTAAGAGACAGGGTCTTACTGTGTTGCCCAGGCTGGTCTTGAACTCCCGGGCTCAAGTGATCAGCCTCCTTCCTCAGCCTCCTGCGTAGCTGGGGTGATAGACATAAGCTACCAGGTGGGGCCTCTTTTTAATACTTTATGACAACTTGACCTAGCAAGTGAAGGTCAGGAGAGGTGTATTAGTTCTTCAAAGTTTGAGATTCTCTGATCTTCTTGTAATAGCTAAGTGTTAACTGTATAGACAGCACTGGATTATAGAGGAATTGAGTTTTTTTAAAGTTTGTTGACATTGTTAGTTGCTTTGCTTCTGAGTAATTGGTGGTGATTTCCTTATTTCATATTTGCCATGAAATGAGCAAATACATTATTTAGTCCACATACTACAAACAGCCAGAGTCCCAGATCCACGTAGCGCCTCGCATCCTGGCAGGGATGAGGCAGTACATTTGTGGAATAGTGCACCGGCTGGAAGCCCAGCAGCTCGGGGTGAGCAGAAACCACCATTCTGGGCATCCCGAGCTGGCTGTGGCTCTGGTTGGCAAGTCGAGGACTATGCTTGTGTTTCTGCAGAGCAGATCTCAGATGCACCTTCTCAAGGCTCAACTAGAGTGAATTTATTCCTTCAGTTAATACTTAAAAGATATTTTCTGAAGGCCTGTACAAAATAAGTTTACTTCAGATGGTAAAAGGGCCCTGCAATATGAGTCTTTCCTCAGCTATTTAGCTCACGTCAGTGCAGAACCTGAGAAATGCCAACGGTAGTCTTTAACACAGCGATGCTTGCTTACTTAAGCTTTTCTGCTCCTGCAGAGCGTTCTCTTAAGTCTGCCTTCTCGCTGGGGACTCACCCAGTGCCAGTATCTTTTCGGGATGTATAATCCCTCCCATCACTGTGGTTTCCCCAAGCTTTCACCAAATGTCTGCTGTGTCTCCTTGCTGATCCCACAGATTCTGTCAGACATCAAATCCTGTGCATTCTGCCCCATTTTCTTTTGTTTTCCCACTGTTGTAGTCAGGGGTTTGCAAGGAGAACAGTTACATACAGGACACATAATTTATGGTATTATTTATGATGTTCACCCAAGGAGTCAAATACAAAGAAAGTGCAGGAAATCTATCTGTCCACACACTGAAGACCTAGAAAATCCAGCCAAGGGCCTGGATCCCACAGCAATGTCTGGCATGAGTTCAGCTGAAAACCTAGAGCCCATGACAATGACTCATACAAGTCTGCTTCACGGTTCTGCACTGGGAAGGCCCAAAGGTCAGGGGAGGAAGCTAGAAAGTCTATGCTAATGAGATGAAGAATCTGTGCCAGTAGGTTGAGGGTTCTGCACTGCAGCCAAGAAGCAACACTCAAAGTAAGGACCCAGGGCTCCCCTGAAAAATTCCATAGCCATCCTCTGCAACAAAGGTGACAGCAAGGTCCTGAGCTCCTCTGATGATGAGAACAGCCAAGTTCATATCAGGAACCAGCGTGATAAGCTTCTGGAGATTAAACAGCACACATCTTCCCCTCCGGAGCCAGGAAGCAATGCTCAGCGTAAGGACCAGAGCTCCCCCAAAGTGAACTGCAGCCATTCTCAGCGACAGTAAGGTCCGGAGCTCCTCCAGTGATAACAGCTGAGTTCGTGCCAGGAAAGCCAGCATGACAAGCTCCTCCAGGAGAACCAGCAGCTCCAAAAGAAGCAACATCTCCAAACAACAGTACTCATTTAGGAGAACCCGCAACTTTACTCGTCCTCTCCAGGTTCCTTTTTATGCTGGCAGCAGTCCTCAGGTGGGCCATCCACGCGCAGCACCGCACTGATTCAGTTCAGCTGGGGTTTTAAGTCGACCACCAGATTTTAATTCACCACACCTACTTTCTCCATCCCAGCCTTCATAGCCATAATTCCTGTCTCCCTGTCTCTTTCTGTTTCCCCCACCCACTCGCTCATCATAACTTCTCTGTAAATTCTCTTGGACTGCACCTGCCTGATGTGGTCACTATTTCTTTAAAAACTTTCAGCGTATCTCTGTTATCTTTAGAACGACGTGCGTCTGACTGCTGTCTGCCTTTCCAACTTTGCTTCTTCCTCTTCCCTCTCCAGCCTGTGGCTCTGATACCAAATGACCCAGAGATTTCCTTCAGCAGTCTATGCTTTCTCACATTTCTATGACTGTATTCATGAGGCAGTACTTGCCAACTGCTTGGAATTCCCCTCCATTTCACTTAACATTCATAGCAGACTGAACTTCATTCATTTATTTATTAAATCTAGCATTCTTTTTGTTCATTTTATTATAAAGTTTGTCTCTGTTAATAGTCTTTGTCCACACATTTTGAACCTGAAGAACACAGACCTTATTTCTGAACCAAGTCCTAATAATCAGTAATTACATGTTTTTTAAAGTTGAAGCTTTTGTTCATTTGAGCCTTCTTCTCTTTTGTTGTTAGTTTTTCCCTCATTCCTTTTTCAGTTGTTCCTATTTGTGTATTATCTGTTCCTTTTCTTCTGTTTCTTACCTCTACAATCATCATTAAGCTTCCGTATTTGTCTCTTACGGTATTGACACCACAGTAAGCCTTTTTGAGTTAATGACAGTGACCAGCCTTTGAGGTGTTGTGCTGTGTAAAAGAAACACCAAGTGATCACTTTATTTTTCCATGAAATATTTTTTCATCAAAACTTAGTTTGGATATTCCAGTCTAGGTCACAAGAGAAAAAGTTCTTGCTTAGGTGGTTTTAGGGAGCTGGCAGTCCTGTGTGTCGAGGCTGACATTGGCTTCACCTTCACGTTGGCTGCCACCTCACTGGGTCCACAAGGCTGTCTCCTGGCTTGTCAGCCTTTTGGGTCCAAATTATAACTGACATCGGACAGTGCTGCAAGTGCTTGTTTTGAGTCGGTTAATTTAAGACAGTGCTTGTTGTCCATATCATTCTTGGGTAGCTCAATTCTGGCTCTTTGGTCTTCCCTCCTTTGTGATTTCTACCTTTAATTTCTTCTGTTTCTAGTCTCTAGAAGATACTGTCTTCAAAGAAAGTATTTACTATTAATTTATTGATTATCAGTTTTGGCCCCAAGACCAGTCAAGTAATTAAAACCAAATATAAGTATTTAAAATTTAGACCTTGGACCCTTCTTTTTAAACATCATTTTAATCTGCCTGATTTTATTCACAAAATTTAAACTCAGTTTATTTTTATCTGCAGAAATAGTTATGAATATTGAACTCTGTTTGATCTTTTTTTTTTTTAAGGGATCTGTTTTTGTTTTTTTCCTAGGCTACAGAGACTACTTTTTGAAAAAAATTTTTTTAAATCTTAATTCAGCATTCAAAACATAGAAAATGTTGTGTTTACTACTTCTTAGAATATTTTCAGTAACCTTCAATGATGAGTATGAGTATGTTGACACCCTATATAATTACTCTTGAAATGTATTATAGAATAACTGAACACTAATAATTATTACTAGGAAACTTACATCCATGTGGACCTCTGAAATTAGATACACTTTAAAAAATTACAAGTTTCTGTATCATTTCTCCTCTGTATCATTACTTTGAGAGAGTAACATAATACCATGCTATCTGGGCAGAAGTAAAAGTAAAGAGAATTTAGGAATCTGCAATTATTCTACATTCCTCTCCCCTCCCTTTTCCCTGCCCTCCTCTCTCTCTCTCTCCCTCCCTCCTTCCCTAACTCCTGTTTCCTGTCTTTCTCTCTCTCCCTCCCTCCTTCCCTAACTCCTGTTTCCTCTCTTTCTCTCTCTCCCTCCCTCCTTCCCTGCCTTCTCTCTCCTCTCTCCTGTCTCTCTGTCTCTCTCCCTCCCTCCTTCCCTGCTTCCTCTCCCTCTCTTCTCCGTCTCTGCCCCTCTTTTCCTGATATCCCTCTCCATCCATTTCCTCTGTTTTCCTCCCCTTTCTCCCCTTTACTCTGCCTTCATACAAATGCAGGTGCAAACTATTGAAGGGAAAGATAGAAAACATTTGAAACCAATGAAAGAATAGAATTTTGGTATTCTTTATTATTTCTGTATTAACTTTTAATATTTTTAAAACAATGCCAAACTTTTCTATTTTAAATAATTTATTCAAATGAAGTAAATTTGAAATACTTCAGTTATGAGAGAATCCCTCTAGCAGTGTATAAATTTGCTAGAAAGTCTTAAAATGTCTTCTGATTAGAACTTCTAAAGGGGTTGACCATTTCCAGTATGTAAAGCTGACTGACTTCTGTCAAAGAATGAGATGTGCTCTAGCATTTGTATTTTGAATGGTGTATTACTTTTTTGCTATTGTTTTATTTTTTCCCCTTTCTAAATAAAGTGCATTTTTCTACCTTTAGTGTACTCGACAAATTATCTCTGAGAAGCTAGGCCGTGGCTCAAGAACTGTGGACCTTGAACTTGAAGCTCAGATTGATATATTAAGAGATAATAAGAAAAAATATGAAAATATCCTCAAACTGGCTCAGACACTGTCAACCCAACTTTTCCAGATGGTGCACACTCAGAGGCTGCTTGGAGATGCATTTGCTGACCTAAGTTTGAAATCTCTAGAACTCCACGTAAGGTTATTTTAAATACTGTTAGGGTTTGGGGGAAAGGCAACAAGTATTTTACGAGGTAATTTGTTACGTTTACGTTTTGCTGAACTTTGATGCAGTTGGAATTTTCATGTTTGTTTGTTGGATGCTGGGACTCACGCATTCTTTGCCACTGGCTATACCTCAAGCCCTATGAGAAATTCCTATAATTGCAGTTTCGAAGTGTTCTTTTAAGACATTTCATGCACTCTTTGAGAAGACTTGGCTGACTTCTGTCAACGTAGTCACCCATTTGTACCTTAGCATAGATGTCAACTGAAGGTTCTAGGAGAAAGGAATTTGATTAGAGTGAAGGAAAAGAGTACTCAACCTGCCCAAGCCTGGAAAACAGATCAGTTATGTATAACTCTGGTGTGAGCAAAAAGTACATTAGACACTTACTGAAAATCTCTTGCCCATTCCAGGTACGTTGAAAAACTTGTGACTTGTTTGAATGAATTCGCGTTATACTTTTACTGAAATAGTTAATATAAGTATGAAGTTCGGGGATGAGCACAGTTGTAAAGTGCATGCTTAGCATATGCAAAGCCTTGGGTTGTATCCTAGCACTGAAAGCAAGCAAATTACATAAATAGATACATGAAATTATTTTCCAGGATTTATCTCTGTAGGTATTCAGCAAAACATTTTAAAGAATTTGTTTTGCTGTCTTTCGACATTTTTTTATGTCTGAGTGTTTTTGCTTTTTTTTTCTTTTCTTGCCTGGAGCCAGATAGTATAGATATTCTTTGCCTACAGACTTCTTACTTGAAGAATTAGATAGTTTAAAACGTTAAGTAAAAAAATAAAAAAAATTAAGTCACTTTGCCCTGTAACCTTGGGCAAAGAAAATGTGATACAGATGGCGCTACATGTCATAGCTGTGGCAAATGCTGAAATTCAGTTTTAACCAATTATTAGACAAGAAGAACTAGTATGTGGGAAGCTGAGTATCGTAACAGCTGCAGTTACTGAGTACCATCTCTTAAACGCAGTGAACTGGGGGCTTTGTATTCGTTTAGTAACCCTTACCCAGAATGCATGAGAACAGAAGTGTTTGAGATTTCCGAGGTTTTTTGTTTTGGTTTGGTGTTTTGTTTTGTTTTTTTTCTTTTTTTGAATATTTGCATAGACTTTACTGGCTGAACATTCCTAATGTGAAAAACTGAAAGGCTCTAAAACTCAAAATCTTTGGAGCATCGTATAATTCATACACATGGAGGGAATGGGAGTGGGATTGTATGCAGGGGAGGCAAATCCATAGTCAGTGTGCCTGTTCCACAGATGTGTTCCAGTTTTATTTTTTAAGATATAATTCACAGACCATAAAACTCACTCTTGTAAAGTGTGCAATTCAAACAATAGGCGTTCATAAAAGGCAATTTGTATTCCCTTTAAAAAATGTTCTATTTTAATTGCTCAGTATATTCACAAAGTTGTGCATCAGTCACATCTAATTCCAAAACATTTTTATCACCCCCAAAAGAAACCCCACAGCTGTCTTTTTCTCCCTACAGCCTTTGGCAAACACCAATGTGCTGTGCTTCTCAGTAGATTTACATTTATGGACACCTGATATAAAGGGGTCATGTATGTGTGACCTTTCGTGTCCAACATACTGATTTTATTTCCTTTAGATACAGCCCAGTAGCAGGACTGTTGGGTTGTAGTAGGTTTTTTGGGTTTTTTTTTTAAGGCGCCTCCACACTGTTTCAATAGTGGCTCTGCCAGTTTCCATTCTCATCGGCAGTGTGAGAGCTTGCCTTTCTCCACACCCTCACTAGCATGTTTTGTTTATGTCTTTTCATTTTATTTTATTTGTGTTTGTGCTTACAGTCATTATAACTGGGGTAAGATAATTTCTCATGATGGTTGTGATCTGCATTTCCGTGATTAGTGACGCTGAACATTTTTTCATGTACTTGCTGGTCATTTGTATATCCTCTTGAAAAATGTCTGTTCAAATCATTTGTTCACTGCATAGTGGGGTTGTTTTGATTGAGTTGAGGGCCTTATATGATCTGGATGGTAATCTCTTGTCAGGTGAATAGTTTGCAGAGGCAGTATTCTCTGCCAGTCTGTGGCTTGTCTCTTCATTGATTTCCGTGGTTGTGCAAGAGCTTCTTAGTTTGGTATAATCCCATTTGTCTCGTTTTGCTTTTGTTTCCTGTGCTTCTGAGGTCTTACGCATGCTTTTTAGATCTTATATGAAAAAATCATTGCCTAATGCTATTTTTTGGAAGGGGGTCTTTTTGACACAGGGTCTCACTATTGCAGTTTAGACTGGCCTTGGGCTCACTTTGTAGCCCAGGCTGGTCTTGAACTTGCAACAATCCTCCTGCCTCTGCCTCCTGAGTGCTGGGATTACAGGAGTGAGCCACCACGCCCAGCTGCCTAATGCTATTTTGAAATGTGTCCCCTATGTTTTCTTCTAGCAGCTTCATACTTTGAGGCCTTTGCTATGTTTTGAGTTGATTTTTATTTATGGAGAGGGTGGTCTAAGTTTCATTCTTCTGCATATGGATATCCAGTTTTCCTAGCACCGTTTATTGATAAGACTGTCTTTCTCCCGTGTGTTTTTGTGCCTTTGTTGAAGATTTTATTCAGCTATAGAGTCATGATGGTGAATCTTTTAGAACTTTCATCGATAAAAACAGCCTGCCGAAGCATGCATGCCGTAGGTTTGCCACCACTGCTGTAGATGCATAGATTTATTTCTGGGTTCTCTGTGCTGTTTCTTTGTCATCTTTTTTTTTTTTTTGTGGCACCGGGGATTGAACTCATGACCTTGTATTTGCCAGGCAGGCGCTTAGACCGCTGAGCTAGATCCCCAGCCCTGGTGTTTTTGAGACAGGGTCTCACTATGCTGTTCAGGCTGGCCTTGAGCTCACTTTGTAGCCCAGGCTGGTCTCGAACTCACAACGATCCGCCTGTCTCAGGCTCCCGAGTGCTGGGATTACAGGCGTGAGCCACCACGCCTGGCTTGTTTCTTTGTCTTATGTGTTAGCTTGATGCCAGTGTTATGCTGTTTTCACCACTAAATTTTTTTTTCTTTTTTTTGAACAACAATGAAAATACCAATAGCACTTTATTTTCTTTGGTACCAGGGATTGAACTCACGACCTCGCGCTTACCAGGCAAGCACTTGAGGCACTGGGCTAAATCTCTGGCCCCCAACAGCACTTTACAAAAAGAAATCTTTACTTCAGTTTTCACACCTAAGGCAGTCTGCACATATGAAATAACACACATATAACTTACAGTGACAGCACATGTGTTTTGCTTTCCAGGATTTTTTGTAGGACATACTAGAAATCTCAGTCGTCTTACTGCTTTGTTGAGGTTCTTACTATATTATACAGTGTGTTGTTACAAGGAACATAAAATATCAAAAAAGTATTAAATTCTCAATATATATTGTTCATTTAAAATAGACATCAGCATTTTCATATCAGCTGTGTACTAGCTTACAAAACTTAAAAGATAACATCAGAAATAAATTTCTATATGAACTACAGTGAAAATACCAATAGACTTCTACCACAAAAATAAACTTTGTTTCAACTGTCACACCCAATGCAGTCTTCATACACAGCTGCATATTTCATGCATATATCTCGCTTACACTGATAGCATGTGTGTTTAACTTTCCTTTCCTATGTGGCAGTCTTGTCACGTCTCTTCTTTTTCTGTTTTGTCAGGAGCCTCTTACCATATTGTGCAACATGCACTTAGCAAGGAAATAAGATGTCAATAAAATAAAATTTCAAATACGTAATGAGTGCTTAGAATAGACATCAGCATTTTCACATCAGCTATTTACTTGCTTATAAAAGATAACGTCAAAAATAAAAACCTATTTCACCACTAAATTTTTAACTCTGGGAATTGCATTAGTCTTCCATCTTCAGTTGCAATTCAGAATACAGCTCTGTCTTTGTGAATGGTCTTTATTTTATGTTTAGTTTGTGTATAATTAAAACAATTTATAATAACATGTAACACATCCCTGAACAACTGAGAATACTAAAATAATTGACTTGTCATTGACTAGTTTAAGTCACATTTCAACCTTATTTTAATACCAAAAAGTGAATTTATTTATGGTATGTACATATATGTTTATTTTGTTCTCATTAACTTTCTGATTATTTGTATCACTTGCTACTCTGTCTCCTGTGCCTCGTTGTGACTTATCTGTCTATTTTTCACTCTTGGCAGTTGAACACACAGCATGTTAGACATGTACTGTGTGCCCTTGAGCCATGTCACCAGCCCATGTGCTTTACTGTTTTTTAGAAAAGTGCTTTTGATTAGAGCCAGTTGAGTTCTTAAAATTTTGCCCAGTTTTTTATTGTGTTAAGATATACACAACAAAATTTAGCATCTTAACCATTCTTTAAAGGAATTTTATTTTTTAGGGCTATTTTAGGTACACAGCAGAATTTGAATATACAGTACAGATTTTTCTTATGTCCTCTGTCCCAGTCCATCAGTAACCTTCCCTATGTCAGCATTTTCCTCCAAGTTTTCAGTTTATACGTTCAAAATATTAAGGATTTGGCATGGCCTTCAGTTGGGTTGGGTTAGGTTGGGCTGGGTTTGCTGTTCTAGGAATTGACCCTAATGGCTCAGACATGCTAGGCAAGTACTCAACCAGCCCTAAACGTAGTTTATACATAGTTTCTTCTCAGAATTTTAGGCGCGATTTAACATTTCTGAAACAAAACAGTGTTACTTTACTCTAGCCTTGTGCTTTGAATTAAGGCTTATTGTTCTTGTGTAAATTTAGGATGTGAAGTTTTACTAACTTTTCCATTTGCTGAAATTTCATCTTTAGTTTGATTTGTTTGATATATATATATATATATATATATATATATATATATATATATGAAAGCAGTCTTGTAGGTTGTCTATTCCTTTCTGTGGCTAAATTAAGACTTGGCATTTTCAGTTAGTAATGTGGAATTGTGGCTCTTCAGAACTTTTTTAGAAGTAAGTACCATGTTACAGGGATATGGTGTAATGACACATACTTTGTTATGAAGTGTGTAGAGAAGATTTCCTTATTTTTTATCAACAATAGTAATTTTTTCCAACAATAATATTTAGATAAATCTAACTCATATTTTTCTTCTTTGCTTTTCGATTTTGCCTTTTACCTCCTAATGACTATCAAAGGAATAAGTACAGTTGTAATATAGTCTGTTAACATTTTCTAAAAGTTCTAAGATTCTAATTTTTATTGGTGCATGTTCATAGTACATAATGATTACTTTCTTATCTTGTACTGTCTTATTTCTGGTAATGTTTATTTAGACTTCATGTATAATTTGGCTTGGTGCCCAAAATCTTTAGCAGTCCTGCCTTTAGTTTTAGTTCTTACATGCATGATTTATACTTTGATGTAATTATATCTCCAATATTTGCAATCAGTATCAATACAATCTTGAAGACTGAGTCCAGAGTAAACAGTTCCATGGACCTATCTTAAATGGAAAATGCTTTTAGAATACCAAAGATATTTTTACTGCCTTGTAATTTATTGAATGGTATATTACCTAGAAATTCAGTTATAGCTATAGCTATAACTTTTCATCTTCTAAGATTCTACTTTATATTACATTTTGTTCAGGTGAAATTGAGACATGTTTTATTAAAAAAAAAAAAAGCTGGAGAATTCCAAGCCTAAAAGATACATCCTAATGTGATCAAATTTTTATTTGATTAGATGTGTTCCTGATTAATGTGTTAATTAATGAAACTCAGACTGGAAAGATTTTACTACTGAATATTTAGGATTCTTTTCCTGCCAAATCTGCGGGAGTGGTGTCCACACAAGCCACGACGCTGCTGAGCCGACACCGTGGTTAAGAGAGACTAAACTAAAGCTGGTGTTGGGTGATCTGTCCCCAGAGGTGTGCCGAGACAGACCTGAGCTTACGAGTCAGCAGGTCACTCAGTTTACAGCAAAATGTGTCTTGCTAATATTTATACATTGAGGAGACTCAGTCAAAACACAAAAAATTGCTATCTATTTTATGTCTGAAAGTTTTAACCAGTTGTTACCTAATTTGGTTATAAAAGTTACAGTTTCTCTGATTAATAATCTGCTATATTTTTCTTCCTAACAGCTGTGCTTATAGTATAATAAAAACAAAATATAGAAACTAAAATATTTTTCCTAGTACAGAGTAGTTTAGATTTTAAAAATTATTTAGATTTTACTGTGCATCTGCACTGATGGCAATTTTGGCTTGCTAAACTTTTTGGGTAATTATATATCTTTATAATTTAGATTTAGGTTCTTACCTAAAGACTGAAATAAAAAGGTAAAACTTCTGTTGCTAGATTTCTAAATCACGTATTTTCCCATTGGCAATATGTTTGAGATTTTTCAGAGTCATACCTATTAATTTATTACTGGATAAGTTAAGATGACTTCTTTGTTGTAGGAAGAATTTGGCTATAATGCAGATACCCAGAAGCTGCTGGCAAAAAATGGAGAGACTCTTCTTGGGGCCATTAATTTTTTTATTGCCAGTGTGAACACTTTGGTGAATAAAACGATTGAAGATACATTAATGACTGTGAAACAGTATGAAAGTGCCAGGTAGGTATGGATTTTCTCCGTGTTGTTTATTTTGTGGCGTGTACTTCAGTTAAGGTTTTTCATCGCAGACAACAGAAACCAACTCTGCCCAATACTGACAGAGCAAGAATGTCCTGGAATGCTACAGGACAGCCCACAGCCTAACAGGGGGAACAAGATTCCGGAAGCAAGCACGAGCAAAGCTAGATAACACCTCAGGAAGTCTCCAAAGAGGATGGTGACTAGTGTCTCTGAGTCTCGATGCTCTGTGGTTCTCCTGTGGAATTTCCAGAAGGCCCTGAATACTTGCTTCATGCCCTGGGAATGTCCCCTTGAACCTCGGTCATGCTCCCAAATCTTATCTGCGAGGGAGCAGGGCGAGGAGCTGTCCTGTGTCCTGCCAGCTGGGCACCTGCTCTCCCCTACAGTTGGCCTGCATCGACCTGAGGCCTTACGCCGCTGACTGTGCCTGCTTCCCCGTGTGCGCCCCCCACTCCAGCCCCAGCCCCAGCCCCAGCGTTCACATTCATTTCCGCCTCCAGGATCTGGTTCATGTGGCAGATACCAATCCCCAGTTTTCATTTATCCAGGCTGTGACTGTCTTCAAACTCCTTCACATTTCAACTTCCACATAAATATTTGCCTTGTATTTTGATAGCTGCTTATTGTACCTATTTTTATCCCTTCTCCTTCAGTGTGTGTAACTTCTCAATCTTGTGACCGTCCTGTTAGGTGAACCAAATGCACAGTAATAAACACTTAGAAATATCTGAAGAGTAGCAAATCCATGATGGCATTTTTCAACTTTGGATTCCAGGCTCAATTGTTTCCCCCATGTGTCCTGCCAGTTTTATTTAAGCATTAGTCCAGTTCCCTTGGAGGTTTTTCTCTCTGAACATTTGAAGTTATTATTTTTTTAAATGCTTTTTGTGCCATAGTTGAAGATGGACGCAGACTTTGTCCTTTAGAAGCATCATTTTGCATTTTGGCCTCTTGCCCTGGTTTAATGATGTGACAGTTAGCTGTGAAAATCCTGGCTCATCTAGTCATTTCGTGGTGAAGTGCGTTTGGCCTGAAGCATCCGTTTCTTTATGCCTTAAAGAAGTAAAAGCCCAAGTGCCTGGAAAAGTTAACTTTTAATGTTTTAACAAGAAGAGATGCCTTTGTTCCGTGCTGTACTTATAATTTTCAGTCAATACTAATGTATAAAATTCTTAGAAATAAAGATCTAGCACCTGTTACTCAGGCAGTTAGGAGACTGAGGCAGGAGGCCTGATGGCAAGTTCCAGCCCAGCCTGAACAACTTAGCAAGATTCCGTCTCAAAAATTCAAGGAAAAAAAAGGATATAATTCTGTGCAAAGGCCCTGGGTTCAATTGCCAATACCTCCAAAAATAAAAAATAAAGAAAAAGAAAACTTTTTCTGGTAGGGGGATGGTTTTGTGGCTTATTTAATGGGTTTAGGTCTTGGGGGTTTTTCTTTTTTGGGGGGGAGGTTTCTGTTTGATTGTTTTTTGCTTTTCTTTTTTAATTGTTCACTACCATGGTGCTAATTGAAGGAATCTGGCAAATCTGTCAGTAAGATCTTTTCCTGGGAATATCTTCAGTAGCATTACTAATAATTGGTCTTCCAGTCTCTGTTTAACATGGTCACAGCAAGGCCATAATTTGTATATCTCACTTGTGGGTGACTTTAGCCACCAGTGGTACAGGCATGATTGTGCTATCAGTTGACTTTTTATTAATTTTATTAGTAAAAAGACCAATAAAGGTGATTAGATCTGTTTGTATCACCAGTAGTACAAAGCCACCCAATGGGACACTGGTGGTTCAAATCGCAGGAACGTGTTAAAACCTTTCATGGACGTTGTATTTACCAAAGGATTCATTGTTTATCTGAGTGAAGTATTTCATTTATATCAGTTCTGTTTGGTTCTTTCCTAAATTTATTCCATACTTAGAGTGTCCTAATTTGTTTATAGTAGATGCACTTGCTTTTATCTCTTTAGTAATTTTGAGTTTCTAGTTATCTAGTCATTTGTATTCTTCTGGTATTTATGACTTTCTTGTTTGTTTGTTTTTTGGGACACGGTCTCCCTGTGTAGTTCAGGCTGGTCTTGAACTCACTGCAGTCCTCCTACCTCAGCCTCCCAGGTGCTGGGATTACAGGTGTGCACTGCCATGTCTGTCTATATTTGTGGCTTTTTGTTTTTGTACCAGGGATCAAACTCATGACCTCATGCTTGCCAGGCAGGTGCTTGTACCGCTGAGCTATATCCCCAGCCCTGTATTTGTGACTTTTGAAGATGAAAGTTTGTTGTTTTCCCAAAGTACCACCACCACCTCCTGGTTAATAACTATATGAGTCTGTTTTGTCATTACTTTGTAATTGTCTACCTACCCTGAAATATATTTTAGTTAATATGTACCCTTCTTTGGGGGCTTTATTTCTAATATGTCTTTTAAAATATTAGCCCATATTAAAGAAAGCTAGATGTATCAGTTAAGTCATTGTTCATACATTGACTTGCAGAGGAGATATTTCACTTACAGGGGAGATAAATTTCACTTAGAGGAAATAAATCAGGCTCTAGATGAGGTTAGTTTGCTCACCTGTAGTCAATTTCAAAGCCAAGATGAGAGCCCATTGGTTCTGCGTCTTTTGGGGGGGCAAGGGTCCATGCTGGGGATTGAACCCAGTGATCCCTGAGCTGTAATCCCAGCTCTTTTTGTTTTGAGACAGAAGCTTGCTAAATTGCCCAGGCTAGCCTAGAACTTGCAGTCCTCCTGCCCCAGCCTCTGAAGTGTGTGGGATTATCAGTGGGCACAACTGCACATGACTTGATCAGTAATCATTAAGCTTGAACTGAATTAACCTGAAATTTGGGGCTGGGAGTTGGGCTGCTTTCCTGGTATTCATCAAGGTCCAAGGTTCAAGTCCCAGCACTACAGAAAAATAATAATTTTAAAATAAAATGTAAGTTGAGCATGGTGGCACATGAATATAATCCCAGCACTCAGGAAACTAGGCAGGAGATTAGGCTGCATAAGCAGGTTCAAGACCAGCCTGGATTATATAGTGAGACTGTCTTAAATGAAAAATGAAATACAAAAATTTCATATCTAATTACAAAAAATAATTTTCATATTGTTTTCCTCCCAGTACTGAAAATTAAACCCAGGACCTCATACAGGCAAAGAAATCATCTCTACATCCCCACCCTTTTAATTTTTAAATTTTGAGACAGGACCTCATCAGGTTGCCTAGGCTTGCCTCTAACCTGAAATCCTCCTGCGTTTGCCTAGATTTGCTCTCAACTCAAAAATGTTCCTGCTTCAGGCTCCCAAGTAGCTGGGAGTTACAGGTGTGCATTCACGTAGTTGAATTTGCCCATCTTTTAGTGAGAAATCCAACCGAAAGTATAATGTGATGTGTAGATCTCAATTTATACAGTGCATAGGTTTGTTGGGAACTTGTGAACAAAATTAGAAATTAAATTCTGAGGCTGGGGATTTAGCTCAGCGGACTAAGTGCCTGCCTGGCAAGCACAAGGTTGTGAGTTCAATCCCTGGTGCCGCAAAAAAAAAAAAAAAAAAAAAAAAAAAGAAATTAAATTCTGTATACGTGGTAGCTGGTTGCTTACTGGAAAACTGAGACATTCTCTTCGTGTACTTTGCAAGCTCAGCTCGCCCCAGTTAGCCTTTCAATTCACGGTACAGCCTGAGATCTTACTTATTAATGTGCGCTTCCGGGTCGACTTCCTGTTCATGACGTAGCTGAGGAATTGGCTGGTTGCTGCGGGTCGGTTCACAGTCAGAAAGGGATCCATGATGAAAGTTTCTCAGTAGCTGAATTTTATTGTCAAAACCAGCATTCACTCACTTTCAGAGCAAAGGTCATCCATTTGATCCGTGAAAAAAGTGGTCATTGCGCAGGTGCCAGGCGGCCCCGCGTGCGCCCCGTTAGGTATCCTGTGCGGGCAGCCTGGCCCGGGCAGGCTTTGAGCAGCGCCTTCCGCACTCCCTGGCGGCCCGAGAAGCAAGTCATTTGTGGCCAGGACCTTGCAGAGGTGGACACCTGTTCTCCAGAAGGTTTGCCTAAGTAGGAAAATGAGCAGCTCTCCCCTTGACGTGGACCAGTTCGGACCGGCGTCCTGGAAGTGAGGCGTTGCGTGTCCCGGTCTCGGCACCAACGCACTGTTCAGCTGTCTCGGGAAGTGTTACCGCGATTTTGGCTTCAGACTCTGTAAAACTTCGTGCTGCTCCGTGGACCTGTTCTCACCTATCTACGGTCTTTTTAATTGGCTTCCTTACTCCTGGCTGCTTCACCTTCTGCTCCAGGCCGCCTCCCACTCGCATTCTGCCACTGGAGCATCTTTCTGTCCTGAGCCGTCCAAGCGTGCTGCTTTTGCGTCCGATTGGAGTCCTCAGTGGCTTCCCATCCCCTCCTGCAGGGTTAGACCCGAACCATGGAGCCCATTGGGCTGCTTAATTTCAGTCCTGCCTACCTGTCCAGCTTGAATGCTTCTGGTTCCTACATTGCGACTTCAGGTCGTAACTTAGTGAATTAATCTCCTAATGCGATGTGCTGTCTTCTACCTTTGCACATGCTATGTACTTCTTGTAACAGTCTACCAATTTCCCTTCCCCAACCAACCCATGAAGCTTTTATCCTTCAAATTTTAATTATAACGCTTTAATTCTGCCTTGAGATGCCTTGACAGATACCTCATTAGTTCTTGATTTTCATTATTTCCTTCTCCTCTTCATGGTAGTTTCCAATATGCCATTTTTGTAGTAATCATTGCAAGCTTATATTTGGACCACGGACTTCATGAGGGTAAACATAGCTGTTCATCTTTATAGCTTTACTTTAGGGTTCAATGCCTGAAATATAAAAAGTACCCACATGATAATTGTTGAATGAATCAGTATATCACTGAATGAATGAATGAACCTACTTGGGCCCTAAAAGATCAAGTTTGTTAAATTTATTGGGTGTTAAGAATACATTAGCTGTAGCTGGGCATGGTGGTGCACACTGTAAGCCCAGCACTCGGGAGACTGAGGCAGGAGGATAGCTCAGAATTTGGGGCCAGCCTAGGCTACACAGTGAGACCGTGTCACAAACAAACAAGCAAAAAGGGATACATTAGGACCAGTGTCATAGACCGATGTACTCTGCTATGGTTGATACATGGTGTCAACTTGAGAAGTTTAGAAGTTTAACTGAGGGACCCAGCAGGGAGCCAGGGCTCTTACTTTGTAAATATCCTCATCCTGTACAAAGGAGGGCAAGGACATTTTGTGAGTGCTACACCCACCCTGAAAGGGGAGGGGGTGACCTGTGTATGATATAAGGGAGGAGAAGAGGCTTGTGCTTCTCCCTTTTCTGCTCTGGCTGCTGCCTTGAAGTGTTGCCCCAGTGCCATGCCACCCTGCCTTGGAGCCAGCTGATTATGGACTGAAACCACCAAGAACTGTAAGCTAAATAAACCTTTTCTTCCCTAATTTTGGGTATCAGGTGTTTTGTCCCAGCACCAAGAAAAAAGTAACCAGGACAAGTCTTTCGCAAATCATGGATACAATATAGTTTATGTTATTTAAAGAATTTCTTACTCCCAAACTAGGGGAGGCAACTCATACTGTAGGTATCTTAATAAAGAAGTTTAATTTGGAGGCATAAGCTTTGGGTTTATATTCTTATTCAAATAAACCTCTGCTTCCTAGTTGAGTGCTGAGTTGTTGAAGCTGCTGAACAAGTCGCTGTACTTGCACAGCTCCCGTGGCTACAGGTGTTGCGAGAGCTGTGGGACTGGGATGACAGTTAGGGAGCTTTCAGTCAGTGATGGCACAGTCCTTAGACGGTGCATCTCCCAGGGGAGTGTTGGGCGCTCTGTGATAGACAGTGCCGTCGCCTTCTGCATACTGGCATTGGAGGAGTCCGTCTAGACCTGCGATACTCAGAGTCACATGTGTCCGTGTCCGTTGGGCCCTTGAAGTATGGCCAGTCTGAAATGGACTGAGAGGGAAGTATGAGCTACACGATGCATTTCCAGACTCAGCACCCAGCCCCCAAATGCAAAGTAGCTCATACCAATTTTTTTTCATTGATTACATGTTCCAATGATAATATTTTCAACATTTTGAGTAAAAACTTATTAACACATGTATATAATATTTCTATATCATATACATCCCTTTAGATGTGTTTCAAAATTATTTTTATGTTCTGTTTAATAGACTTTTTGTGTACATCCATTAACATGGATGGATGAATCTAAGAAAGTTAATGTTGAATGGAAAAAGCAAGTCAAGCAAGAATCTATTCAGTCCGATACCATTTATATGAAGTTTGAAAATAAAAACAGTATTTATATGTGGATATTCATAGTTATATGAAGAAATAAAGGAATGATAACACTAATTCACAATAGTATTTATGTGTGCAAGAAGAATTGAGCTTGGAGGAGAAAATAAGGGGTCTAAGTATATTCTATTTTCAGTTTCGTTGGATTCTTGAGGATTTTTACAATTATAATTTATAATTTACATATTTGTCATGTATTGTTCCATATCAAAAACCTCATAAGAACAATAATAAAATTCAGTGATAGGGCCAGGGATTTAGCTCAGTGGCACAGGGCCTGCACACGCGAGGTCCTGAGATTGATTCTGGATAACCCCCCAAAAAGTCACTTATAGGTAGTAAAATAAATATATATAGTTTAAAAGCAGGCACAGTTACTATTTTAATATAACTTCTAAGAGAATGTCTTTCTTAAGGAATTACAACCATTGTGCACTGGCGGCTTGTGCTGTAGCCTGAGGACTGCGGCTCTGCAGCGTGACTTGTGTTTTACCTTTTAGTGCTAAAGTCTGCTGTCCTCACCTCCCTCGACTTGTTGGTGTTACCAGTTCACATAGGGGATGAATCTCTACTGTCGATAGTATTATTTTGACAAATTTTTTTTTTTTTTTTTTTTTTTTGCGGCACGGGGGATTGAACTCACAACCTTGCGCTTGCCGGGCAGGCGCTTAGACCGCTGAGCTAGATCCCCAGCCCTGTTTTTGAGACAGGGTCTCACTATGCCGTTCAGGCTGGCCTTGAGCTCACTTTGTAGCCCAGGCTGGTCTCGAACTCACAACGATCCGCCTGTCTCAGCCTCCCGATTGCTGGGATTACAGGCGTGAGCCACCACGCCCGGCTTGACATATTTGACAGCTATTTTATAAAACCGATTTTTAAATTTTGGAAATTTTGTCAGTTAATGCTGTACTTTGGGAGGAATAGTTAATAGTATCAGAAAGCAGCTTTCCCCCATTTTTAATTATGTTTTTAATTGCACCCCTTTGCGATATTGAGGATCAAACCCAGTATCACATGATAGGCAAGTACTTTATTGCTGAACCACATACACCCCAGATCCTACCCTCACCTCCACTCCTGTATTAATAACTTTTTGTTTTTAAAGAATAATGATTGCAAAAGCATAAGGTATGGAATAGGTATGAGAAATTTGTACATTATTGTGTAGCATGAGAGTGGACATTATGTTTTCCAACCCACCTTCTGGACATAATTCACTCCATTTTTGTCCTATGCATCACTTATTCTCTTCTTTCCAGGATTGAATATGATGCATATCGAACTGATTTGGAAGAATTAAATCTTGGTCCCCGTGATGCAAACACTTTGCCAAAAATCGAGCAGTCACAACATCTGTTCCAAGCACATAAGGAAAAATATGATAAAATGCGCAATGATGTTTCCATCAAATTGAAATTTCTAGAAGAAAATAAGGTAAGTTTAGTCTTTACGTTCTGACATCTTCCTGTGGTCTTTAAAATAGTCACCCAAAAGAGCTGAAAATCTTTCATTTCTGTTAAATGACTTTTATGATAATTATAAGAAAGAAATCCCATGTTTGAGTTTTTAGAACACGAAATATATTTACCTGTCTGTTGTAAAAGTCATCAACTGTACTGTCTCAGTCTTTTATAGGTAACACTGGCAAAAATGCTTTTGTTTAACTGTTGCTCTTCAGATCAGTGTTGGTAGCAAGTGTTTTAAGTAGTGAAATAATAGTAAATTTTGCTGTAAATATTTGGAAGTTTTTTTATTAGTGGTAGACACAGATTTCAGGGAGAAAACCTCAGCACTCTTCTCAGGAACTGATAAATGAGGAATGATTTAGATCCAGGATAGGGTTTCGATTAGCAGAACCTAGAAGGATAAGGCAGGAGATCAGTGTAACACATTGTTTTCATGTGATGTGAATACACGTAGTACGACTAGAACAGCAAGGGCAGAGATGGCTTGCTGTGGCTTTTACCTGAGGATGGCTCTCTCTGACAGGCCCTGAGTTGCGGTTTAATAAAGGACGGGTTCCCATGTGTGACCCCCCCCACACACACACTACATGTATACTTGCTTCTGGTGGAGGACTGCAGTCCTGGTAATGGAGAGCCAGCAGTAAGCAGGGTGCGGAATCCATGTAGCTCAGGCCTGGGATCACAGGTCTCGCTCTTGCACAGCGCAGTGCCTCTCTCTGTGCTTCTCACGTCTTCTAAAATCCTGGAGGCCTTCAGCCACACTCTGTTCCAGGTAGCCTCTTGAAGTTTTTCAGTTCTCCCAGCTAGCAGCAGTGTTAGTGTTACACATTCTTCTCTGTGATAGCCCAGGGCTGTATTAAATTACAATTTGTTGGCATCATCATTTTCCTTAACATTTCCTTTGAAAATTAATACATTTCTTTGGATTCTACCAAGTCTACCCTTATCACCAACTTCTTTGGCCACAACAGGTGAAAATTACTCACCTGGGGGCCAGGGATTTAGCTCAGTGGCTCAAGCGCTTGACTAGTAAGTGCAAGGTCATGAGTTCGATCCCCAGTACCAAAGAAAAGAAAATTACCTGAAAACATTACAGTGACAAAAAAAGAAACCTTACTAGCTATCAGATACCTGGCCCAGCATCATTCAACCAAGAGCACAGCACACAACTTTTTGGCATTCATTAGCTAATAAAACATTTGCATTCAATTACTCATGTGTGTGTATTTAGTAATTACACTGTTCTGTATTTTGATGGATATGCATATATCACTAGATATAGGCATTGTATGTTTCAAATATAAAAATATTGTTGAAATTCCACCCTATGATTAATATATTGTGCAATGCTAAAAGAAGTATATTAGAGAAATACATGTTTGATGGGGAAATAGACTAACAGAAACATTAGAATGGAAGGTAGAATCAGGTCACTGGGAGCCAGACTGTACCAAGCCTTGAGCACGTAGATGTGCTGCGTGGTTCAGGAAGGAGGCACACTGACAGCCCCCTCAAGCTGTAAATTTTAAAATGTCACTCAGGTGGGTCTCACTTCCAACTTTGTCTTGTATGCATTGAGAAAAAAATTATTGTTTTAATTTGAAAGTGATAGGGAGAAAAAGACTTAGAAAGACCAGTCACCACGTTTAAAGCAAGAAAGAAAACAGAAACACCAAACCCGTGAGGAGTCTCTGTAGTCAAGTAAAATGATTAAGAACTTACCTAGAGGGGCTTAGTAGCAGCAGTGGAACAGAGAATACAGTGATGTTAGGTGGCACAACAGGGATTGGAAAAGCAAAGTAGGAGGCTGGGTTGGCTTACAGGGAGTGAGGGTGAAGGATAGGGATTTTTTTCTGTTTGATCCAGTGTTTAATTTGAGACAACAAAATGCTCAAGGGGAAACGGTTGGTAGGAAGTTGATGATGTGTGTGTTTGGAGTTTGGATGAACAAGGTCAGGGCTCAGAGATAAAGGTTTGAAAGCCATGGCTTTGAGAATAATGTCATTATCACCATTTCTCTTTTTGAGTGTAAAATAAAAATAGAAAATTGCTTGTTTTCAGGCATCTTGTGCTCTTAGAAACACAGATATATCTTAGAAACACAGATTTCTGTAACAAAGTACTATCAACTACATAGCTCATAAATAAACAGAAATGTGTTTCTCACATCTCTGTGGCCTGGGAAATCTGAGATCAAGGCGCCAGCAGACTGTGTCTGGGGAGGGCCTGCCACCTGGCTCGTAGATGGCTCGCTCTTGCTTATGCCCTTGCACTGGGAAAAGGAAGTAGTCTCTGAGCCCTTTGGGAAGGTGCTGATTCCATTCACAAGGACTCTACCCCTCTGGGACCTGTCACGCTGAAGGCCTCGCCTCCTAGGACCAGCGCCTTGGTGTGGGGATTTGCAGTAGGAGCGCGGCGGGGTCACACCTCCAGACTACTGCAGCAGGCGCCTGGCCCAGCCTGGCGCGAGGTGTTCCTTGTGGTCGGCTCCCCACAGTTGTCATCAAGCTAGATTTCAGTGCACGCAGTGATCAGCTTCTCAAATAACATTTATATTGGAACCTGCGATCTTTTTCATCTTTTTAATTCTTTAAAACTGTAAGGAGATATTGTCATTGTAATTTTAAGCAAGCAGTAATTATAATTTGGATAAAGACTTAGATCCATGAGAGAAATTTTTAAAATTTTTATTATCGTCGTTGAATAGCAACCACTTTTATTTTTAATAGCTTCAAGAAAATGAAAGGAAAAACAAGCCGTTAGGCCTACAAACTACCATCCTAGTTTGCTTTGTTGGCAGTGTGAAATACTTCAAATCTGAACTTTTTTTGTTCTTTTGTTAAGGTGCAACTGAATTTGTACCTTAATAGCTCTGCACAGATGTCAGATAATTAATTTAGTCCTTGAACATTAACAAAATAATACTTTTTCTAGTTTTAAAATATTGTATATTGATTTTTTTAAAAAAACAAACACTGATTGTGCTGTTTTGTACTTTGATGATATCCTGAAGACCTGGTTAACAACTTTTTGGACTTATTTTTCTTTTGACGTCTCCTTTCCATTAGTTCTCATGTCATGGGGGAACTATTCCGTAGTAACTCTCCTCCTTAGGCACGTGCTTTACCAACCGAGCCACGTCCCCAGCCCAGCCTCTCCTCTGCAGTGAGAGGCCAGGTGAGTAGTTTGGAAAGGCAAAGCAAACAGTCCTTGAGGACAGGACTAAGAGTCCTGTGGCTGTAGTAGTAAGTTTTAGTGCTTTCGTGGTTTCCTTTTTAAACCTTTTTTTAAAATTTCAAGGTAGATCAGGAACTAGGTTCTAAGCTATATTTTAGAATTGAGGTATTTATAGTATATTCTTAGTCTAGCCTTTTTTTCCTTTGGTAAATTTAAAGAGCGATACGTATATAACATTTCCATGTGCATGTATTAATACTAAGTGATAGATGTACATATGTGGATTTGTCATGAAACTTGAGTTCTGTTTATAATCTATATTTTCTAGCTCTCTATGCATATTTGTGTTTCCCTTTAGCCTAAACAATCCTTATTAATCTCTCATATTCTCTTCTTTATTAAATAACACTGTGTTGCATAGCAATAAGGACATACTTACTAAGACTCTTCAAATATCTTTTTAGAGACCTTTAAGTATGTATCTTCATCTTTTTTTGAATTAAGGCAATTTGCTTACCAGTTATAGTTCCAAACAAAATATAGGCTGCCTTAGTGAAGAGAAAGCACACAGACCTCTTGGTGCTTTGTGGACTTTGTGTAGTAGGTACCATGCCTTCTTTCCCAGGCCTCTGACAGCTGGTAATTTGCTAAGTACTGAGTATTCATTCAACATGTTTGCGTTCTTCCAGAATTAGCAGCACACTGGAGGAACCTCAAGGACATGGAAGTGTGTGAGTCTTCTTGGAGGGATAGGAGGGCAAGTCCTGACCCCTCTCTCTCCCCCAGTAAGGGCAGAGCATACTGTCTTAGAAAGGCTTCTGCTGTCTGCAGCATGGTTAGTGTAGAAAGGGTAAACAGATAAAGAAAAAAGTCCAGATCAACATCAGTAACTCATTTTATAACTGGAGACATAAACAGTAATATTTGAGGTAGACAGACAGACAAACAGAATGAAATTAAGTCATAGAGGTAAAAGAACTATGTTTCTAAATGAAAAGTAAATGGGTTGAAGTTTTTAAGTGTACTAGGCAAGTAACACAACAGAAACAGCCTTGAGATGTTCCCTTCTCCGTGCAGCTTTGCTGCCTGTATTTCATCATATAATTCAGTAATAATTTCATGTTGTTCTTGTGCTTTTCTTTTTTGTTCATTTACCAAACACTTACCATGCGTATTCTGCGTGCCAGAAAGTCAGGAAGTATGCTGGGTATCGATGAAAAGGTAAACACAATTCAGCCCTCCAAGAACCTACAGTCCAATAAGAAAAACAGACTTAGTCAAATCACGCCGTGCGTGTATGCGAAGGTCTGGCTGTGACGTGTTCTCCAGGACAGGCGCCTGGTCAGTGAGGAGTGATGGGGACCACCAGGAAGAGAATCTGAACTAGAAGGAACAGCCCGCAAGACAGGCTCAGGGGACAGGGAGGGAGCAGAGAAACAAACGGCCCCCCAAGGGTGAAGGGTCACCCCCTGCAGCGCCACTGGCAACACGGAGCAGTGAGACACAGTGCAGGACTCGGTCCTCACACTGGCCGACTCCTGCACGGAGTGCTTTGCCCCTGTTACACTAATGCGGAAGATGCTGTGGGTGGGAAGGCCCCCAGGACCTGCTGTGGACAGGGAAAGACCTGGCACGGAGCACGGCGTGTGCTGTAGCACCTCCTGTGTCAGAAAGGAGCACAGCAAGAACGCAGTCACGCGCTCTCATGTTTCCATCGAGGACTGGAAGGTGTAACTAACTAATAAAACCAGTTACCCACGGTGGAACCGGACAGATGAAGACGATAGTGAAAAAGAAGAGTTCTCGTTTAAACCTTTCATGTCCTTCCCCCACCCCTTTTCCGTATACAAATGTCCCACTGAGGCTGGGTGCAGTGGTGCACACCCGTAATCCCAGCTACTCATGAGGCTGAAGCTACAAGTTTGAGACCAGCGTGGGCAATATAACGAGACCCATTTCAGAGTCCCACCTATTCAAAAAATAAAAGTTACTTCAAAAAAATAGATCAATGGAGAAAATGTTTGTTTCTTTAGTAGCATCCGTATCATTTTTCAAAAATGAGGTTAGAATAGATTTCTGTTTTCTAAACATAGTAAAGCCTACAATTTCCTCTTTGCTTTAAAATTCAGTGATTATCTGGTGGTGTACCTGTGATCCCAGACCCCTGAGGAGGGAGGATTGCAAACTTGGGCCCATCCTGGGTAGTTTAGCAACTTAGTGAGATCCTGTCTCAAAATTTTAAAAAGGGGTGGGGCCTGGGGATGTATTTGTTGAGACAGGGTCACTGTGTAGTTCAGGCTGGCGATGAGTTCACTGTGTGTGCAGGGTGGTCTCAAACTCAGGTGATCCTCCTGCCTCAGCCTCCTGAGTGCTGAGGTTACAGGCGTGCGCCACCACGCCCAGCTCACTGGGCTTTGAGCAGTTACTTAGTCCATATGCTTTCTGACCCTCTGCTTGGAAGCGCTGAACCCCACGGGTGCAGGTTGGGGTTTCGGCTTTCTGTTGCAGAGGTCAGGGGCGAGCGGGTTGCTGGTACCATTCAATTTGGAAAGGATCCACTGGAGGTGCGTCTTCGCTGTGCTTACTACGCTGCATGCTCCCTAACAAATGAGGATAGAAAATCAGACTGCTATGGACTTAATAGTGTTCCGATTTTCTATCCTTATTTCTTCTTCCTTTAATTTCCAAGAGACCTTCACGCACATTAGGTTTTCTAAGGTGTTTGATGGGGACTGGGACTGTGCCTACGCCTAAGGAAATAAACTCTGAAGGTGTCGTGCAGTTCCCTGCTGACGAGCAACTTCGGTCTGGCGCAGGATAGGTAGTGAAATGTGTCACATACACACCGCTGTTACAGATGGAAAAGAAGGAAATAGAGACTGGGCTGAAGACAAGCGTGGGCGTGCGCCCCAGGTGCCTGTTCGGTGGCGCAGGCGCGGCCCCGAGGCTCGGGAAAGCCTTGGAGAAACCGCGCGGGGTGTTGGTGTTTGTGACCCTGTCGAGTTTTCTCTTCCCTTCTTAAAGCAGAGTGTACCACTGCTTACAGACTGTGAAAAAGAAAAGTAATAGTTCTATCGTGAATGTCGGTGAAGCGTTTCCACTGAGTTTACAAACAGTCGCCAAGTGAGCGGATCCGTTTTCGTAAGTTAGGTGCAAATGGGGCTCTTGGGTTCCGTCCGGTACACAGCCTCCCCGCGCGCACGCCAGGCGGCCACCTGCTTCCCAGCATAGCGCCGGGCTCTGCTGTGCTGGGGGAGGTGACTGCGCAGCCTGGCCCCGCTGTGCCGTGGGCGCTCACTCAGCGGCACGCGGCTGACGGTAGCGACACACCCTCCTGGCCCCGACGGCCTGCCCGCTTTCCTCCGCTCGTCCGGACTCAGGGACTTTGAGAGATGAAGGCACAGGAGCTAATTCTGACCTTGAGCCGGGGGTGTGGGGTGGATGCGGGAAGTGGGAGGGTGGAGGAAGGAGAACGGTGGGCTGGGAGGGTTTCCTCTTGCTGCTCCGAGGTCCCCTGTGCCGCCCCCACGGTCTTCCTACCCTGGCGGGTGGCCTTGCCTCCTGTGGGGTTTTGTGGCAGCTTCCAGCACTCGTCGTGATTATCAAACGCAGCTGCTTCCCGAAGTAACATTGTCTCACATGTAGCTGATGAAAAGAAACACCCAGTTCGTCAACTACCGCTGTACCTAATTAACTTCGGAATAGGCACTCGGGTGCTAATTTGAATGATCTATGCAACTTTGTTTCCTCCAGCAACTCAGAAGTCTTTCCCTCCCTTTCCTTTCCTTCCCTCCCGTCCCCTTCCCTGTGCCCACCGCCTTTCCTCCCTGTCCTTCCCGTGCCTCACGCACCTCGGTGCTGCCTCTCGCAGAAAGCGCACATTACCCGCAAGGGAAGAGAGTAGAGGCGAACGCTGCTGCGAAATCGCACAGCGCAAAAGACCACAGACATTTTTGGTGATGTGAGAACAGTCTCTGCATTCAGAGTTTGCTTTTTCGAATGTACGGGAGCTCCCAGTGTTGCCCAGGCCAGACCAAGTGGCCCTCCTGTCGCTGGCTCTCCAGAAGCTGGGCTCCCGCTCGCGGGGCCACGCCTGCCAGCATTCAGAGGTTTTCTAGTCTTTTTCGGTTCTCTTTTCCTTTTTCTTCCCTCCCTCGCTCTTTCCCTCTCTTTCCCTTTCCCTTTTCCTTTTCCTTTCCCTTTCTCCTTTCTCCTTTCTCCTTTCCTTCTCTTTCTTGCTTGCTTGCTTGCTTTCTATGCTGGATATTGAGCCACATTCAGAATTTTAAGGCACTAAAGATATTTCTGAAATTCTTTGACCTACCCTTACTAGACTTTACAGATTGTATTTCACCAGT
>RJWT010001048.1:0-53024 GCA_004365215.1 Cuniculus paca
GAAAATTCAAAACAACAACGAAAGGTAGTAGAGTATGAGTGTCAGTTTAATGAGAGGGGATAAGCAGCAGCACACAAGTGTGAAGCACACTTTCTTCCAAAGCAGAACAGACAGCAGTTAACTGAGGTTTTTAACCATGAAGGAATTGAAGAGAGGCCTTAGGGAAGACTCTGATTTGTAAGAAGAGATAGGAAATGCTCCTTGTCCATCAGGGACCAAAGCAAAAGGAAACTTTAATGTGTTCTGTCTGTAAAGATTCTCATCATCGTCGACTCCAAGAACAGCTCCGTACAAGTGCTCAGAGGCTGTCAAAGCACTGAGGCGTCCCCTCGTCACCTCTCGATGCTAGTGTCCTATATGTTAGTGGGTTTGTGTCCAGCTGGGCTCTAACGGGAGGTGGTAGAATCCTTCAGAGGCATGGTCTAGTAGGAGGCTCCAGACCAATACAGCATGTCCTGGACTGGAATATTCCAATATCTTCTCCGTGTTTGTACTTTGCCATCATAAGAGAACTTCACCAACACATCTCACCATCATGAGCTCGCTTGCCACAAACCCCAAAGCAAGGAGACAACTAATCATGGGTTGGGATCTCCAAAAGGATGAGCCAGAAAAACCCCTTTCTCTTTACAAGTTGATTATCTCAGGTACTTGTTACAGTAACAGAACTCTGACTAACTCATTTCATTATGCTTTTATCTTTATGAGCTTCATTAGTGGAATGAATACTTTCACTTTTTGCCAAAATGAATGTCAAGATTTGCAGCCTTTCACGGTCTCTTTTCCAGCAATACATTTCTGTTCTTTGTATCAGAGGCTGGCAGGACTAGCTATCAAC
Organism: Cuniculus paca; assembly: GCA_004365215.1. Taxonomy (NCBI): domain Eukaryota; kingdom Metazoa; phylum Chordata; class Mammalia; order Rodentia; family Cuniculidae; genus Cuniculus; species Cuniculus paca. Next base: position 839 of record RJWT010001048.1, read on the forward strand.
GGGACAGCGTGGGTCAAGTGTTCTTTCTTGTACCAATCTCCAGAGCCAGTGATGCTGTTCCTCTACCAAGTCCACTTAACTTCCACATATTGGAAAAAGTGGAAAGTGCCACTTTGCCAAAAGAAAATCAGGGTGCCACAGCAAAAACAACGAAAAAAATTGACAATAACTGTGGGAGAAACCAAAGGGTATTTATTCACTAAGGTAAAAGAAGTGAATTTGATCCAAGTGAGGGTACAAATACAAAAGGAGGATCTTTTGGAGAAAAAACAGGTAAAATCAAATGCCTTCATTGGTAGGACTTTCACTGAATTGCACTCAAAACACTAGATCCAGATTTTTAAGAGGAGAAAAGTATGAGGTGCTATTGAAACACACTGTGAATGTTTAATTGAGAAAATTGCCACAGTAAAAGATACATTCCACTAATTCCCTTCAAAATACTCCCCTCACCTCAAACACACTTACCAGGTTGCTCTTCCCACTTTATGGAGCAGTTCTGAAATACCTCTTCCATGAGACTCTTCAGTCGTGTTGTTGTGCTTGCCTGGAAGTCCAGAACTGATTCAAAACTTTGATCTTTCATGCTCTTTTTCATTTGAGTAACAGCCAGAGTTGCATGGTGTCAGACCCCGAGAACAAGGAGGATGAGTACATCATCATGTGACCACACACCCGCCTTCCCATTGGATCGTACTTGGAAGCCGCGTTTGCTGCATTTTGAAAATGAAAACTTCCAGAACTGCCTCAGGAAGTGGTCAGAAGGATAAGGCATGCGTGTTTGAAATGAAGGGAAGGAAGATTAATGACACTGCATGTTTTACTAAAAATTTTTAAATTAGACATTCACCATATATTTTGATCAACTGGGTGTACCTAGGTAACATTCTTCTTTCTTTCCTTTCTAGCCAACTTGTGCATAAGTTTTGTAGCATGTATCTTTTAATTTAACTGATTAAAACTAAAGAATTAAAGAGAACAGTCATACTGCAGACCTCTAAGCAATGGTACTTTTCAGTGGTACTTTTCCTTTTCCCTTTTCTAAACTGCAGGTGGAGAGCAAACAGAGAAGGGAAGGTTATGAAACAGAATACAATAATGAGGGGCGATTCCAATTATCTTGAACTGGAGGTCACTTGAAAGGTTAAGAGGAAAAAACCACACAGTCTAATATGTGGGAGAAAGTCATGATTACCCTTCCTTATAATTTAAAAATGACTTTTTGGAGTTATAATTTTATTTTCTCTCTGTTGGTTTTCAAATGTGTATTTAACTTGGTGAGCTCATTCCCTGTACAATTAAACCCTGCTATTCCTGAGGTGTCTGAGCACAGATTGGAGGCAGAGAGACACTGACAATGTCTCTTCCACCAGCGCAGGTGTGGGAAGGCTTTGTGTCATTGAGCTTTCGTTCCCTGTGACAAAATACCTGAGATAAATCAACCACAAGGAGAAAAGTTGCGTTTCAGCTCATGGTTTGAGTCCATAATCACTTTGTCCATTGGTTTAAGGTCCGTGGGGAGGCAGAACATGATGGCGGACATGTGAGTGCAGAGAAAAGCTGCTCACCTCCTAGTGGTTGAATGCAGAGGGAAAGGAGAAGAGACCAGAGTTCCAGGATCTCCTGCTGGGTAATACTCTGCCACTAGCTACACCTTCTTGAGGCTGTCATCTCCCAAACATACCACGGACAGGTGGCCCAGCATTCTGCACATGGCCCTGGGAAACGCCTCTGATCCAAACCCAAACACTAAACAAGTTGAGTTTAAGGAGAATGTTGTGACTGAGCTAAGAAAAGATCAAGGAAGTTTGAAAATAGCTGTTTATTAGGAGCACAAAATAAATCAGAACCCCTCAGCAATAGAAATACTCTGTACCTTTAATGAATGAAAATGATTATTTATGATAATGAAAGATTGTGTCTTACCTTGTGTTCTTGTATGTTCCTATAAAATAAAGCCTTGGCAAGCAAAGTGAGTGTGATTTTCATAAGAGGCAAGAAGAGTGCCCTCAAGATAGGGGAGCCTCTGACAGGCTGTTTGGCACAATCAGACTCTTAAATTGAATGTAAAGGAGAAAAGGGAAAAAGTATAGACAAGCCTAGGAAATGGATTGCTGTTACAGACACCTGCAGAACTACTATGAGGAGACGCTCTAGGTGTTGCTTAGTGATTCACAGATGAGAAACTAACAGGGAACTCACAGAAAATAACATCAATAATCCCAGTGTGTGTAAAACAATTTTCAGAGAATGGGCAATGAGGTAAATTTGGGATTCTGACCCTAAATGATATATTTAACCTTCCATTAATTTCAAAATTATGTACATGTTACACTTATTTATATGCATATAATTTTTCTATATTAAAACCTGACTTTCAGATTAAGCAAACGTATAATGAACCTCATCGGCAAGAGAGACTTCCGTGGTGGTTAGTTGAATTACTACAGAATAGTGCCCAGCTGAGTTACATGAGGCGTCCTGGAAACCTACCTAAAACCTGCATTTGAAATCACTGTTCCTTTTCAGGGACATTGAACCATCTTGAAGAAATGGGCTTTGTGCCCTAGATTGGAGATAGTGGTGATTCTTTAAAAAAAATAATAACTATAATTAACCATATATGAGCTTTAGATTTCTGAAGGTGAGATGAATCTTAACTGGAGTTCAATAAAATTTTGTGGAAGCAATGGTTTGTAGACAAGAAATCAGCAGAAGCTAGGATATCTCTAAGAAAAATGAGTTGGATTCCAAATGGCTGAACAGAGGTACCCCGCACTCAACTCCTCCTTAAAGAAGAGCCTAAACACCAAATGAGAAGCCACACTGGGAAGCTACTGGCTGGTGGGTAGCACTGGGAGTCAGTCATGGAGGTGAGGAAACACTGTAAGGCTCAGAGATCCAAAATGTCAGCATAAAGAAGCTACAAGGCATACTAGCAGCCATGACCTTGGCGTCCCAGGTCCAAGGCAGGAGTGGAAGATGGAGTAGAGTAGGGATGAGGAGGACTCCTCATTCATGGGACAGGGTAAACAGCATAGTCCCTGTGGAGCACATCACTCTGCTACTAGCTACACGCCATCATATCTACAGGAGAGTGCCATGGCCATTGTGTGCTTAGAACCAGTTAAGAGCACTGTCTCAGATACACATGGCAGCTTTGCATCAAAAGAAGGAGTTCCCATTAGCTCCTCACACACCTTACGTCAGCCACAGAGCATGGGATTCCACAGCACACTGCTATCAGGATAGAGGAGCCTCTGACAGATTTGGTCACCATCCTAGGGACAGAAGTCTGTGTGTCCCCATTCCTGGAGTCACAGACACAGTCTCGCACTAGCAGAAAGCAGCAATACCTTTGCAAAACCAACTAGACCCAGAAATGCAATTTGAACCCAGTACACTGCCCATGCAGTGACCTGCACCCCAAGGAAGGGACAGGTGGTTCAGCACAGCCCCTTGGAGGTGAGCTGCCACCAAGACCCAAGAATCTCGGGTCCTAGTCACAATCCCTTTTCCCTCCTGGTTGGCTCCAGGGCTATCCCTGGAACTAAAGGCATCCACTCGCTGCCCTTGATCCTGTGTGCTGCTGCCAGACAAGGTCATAAGCTCTGCATCCCTGCTGCCCACACAGCCATCTGGGCTGAGGCTCACTCCAGCTCCACACTACTGCTCTTTTGCCATCCACTGCAGCTGAAGAAGTGATAGCGACACTGCAGTGTGGCAGCCTCCTGGAATCAAAGCCAGCAGAGCCAACAAACTGACACCGCATTACACTAACAGCACATTGCTCAGCAGAGAAGGCACAGGCCGACAGGAAATGAAATGACGAAGTTCTCAAGGAACCAGAAGTCATCGTGTCAAGTGACATTAGCCAGATCCAGAAAGCTAAGCACTGCAAGTTTTCTCTTACATGAAAAATTACACAAATTAATAAAAAAAATTACCACAGAGGAGGATGGGCAGGGAAGCAGGAAGTAGACTTCTAGAGATGAGAAAGGGGACAAGCAAGAAGGGGTAAGACGGAAAGTGAGTGATGAGGTTGGAATTAATTAAGAAGTGTTAAGTGCCTGCACTAGAGTCCCCAAATGTGCCCCATCAATGTGCAACCCTAACATGCACTAAAAACATAAACAACCAATAATAAAACTGGCAGAGTAGTTTAAATAGCTTATAGGACTTCAGAAATGTCTCCTGAAGGAAATGACAGTGGTCATGAACGAGACAGAGCTAGGACGGGACATCACGCCAACAGACAACATGCACTTCCTCCGTGTCAAACGGCCACCGACTGAGACAATGGCTTATGACACGTAAGAAAGCAGACTATGCTCTTCAGAAGGAACGACATGAGAAGATATTTATAAACAAACCTCACTCTAAGTCCCGAAAAGCTTTTCAGAGAATCATAATCTGGATGTTTTGTATTTCATCCAAATCTTACAGTAAAAATCAGAACTATTTTACATATTAAAATGGTTACTATACTATGAATGTATTCCTCATTTGGAAATAGATGATTATTGCATAGCAAATAGAATTTAATGATATTTTACAAATTCTTCACTGTCAAAAATCTTAAAAGAAAGTTTCAAAAAAAAAAACCAATAGTAGTGCCCTATCAGTATAAAAAACCACCAATCTAAATATATAAATGCATACATATATATGTATATATGTGTATATATATATATATATATATATATATATATATACAAAGCCAGCAGAAAACACAAAAGCAGCAGAAATAAATTCTTTCTTGTCAATAATAACCTTGAATATACCACAGATTTAGTTTTACAGTAAAGAGATACAGGGTGGTTGCGTGGATAAAATAAAGTTCTACTGTAGACTGACTAAGAAACTCACACTACCAGTGAAGACACAACTAGACTAAAAGTGACAGGTTAGAGAAAGATATTTCACACAAATAGAAACCAAAAGTGAAAGACAGTAGCTATGCTTATGACAATGGAAAGAAATTTCATTTCAGATACTGTGAAAAAAAAAAACTATCAAAGAAAGGCACACAAAAAAAAACCCAAAACCAAAGAAAGGCACTATAAATTGAAAGACAATTATGCCATAAAGAGTAAATGAGACCTGTAAGCTTATATATACCTAACACTGGAGTACTCAATCATATAAACATTTTTAGATCTAAAGGGAGAGAGGCTATAATATAAAACTAACTGTGTAAATCAATATCTTACTTTTATCAGTTGACATATTATTCATTCCAAAAAATCAACAAAATACATTAGGATTGAACTGTGTGATACACTAAATGGGTGAGACATACATTTATAATACACTTTATCCAAGAGCTGTAGAATGCACATTTTTATTTTCATAAGCATAGTGTATTCTCCAGGATATTGCATCTGTTAGGATAAAAAAGAGTCTCAAAAAAATAAAAAAAATTCAAACTCTTATAATGTATCTGTTCTCCACAATGGAATCAAACTAGAAATGAAAATGAAATACAATATTCCATTTTGAAATAAAATGAAAATACAATATTAAAAAAAAACGAGGTAGGGAAAAAGCAACACTAAAAAGGAAGTTTATAACAATAAAAGCCTACATCAAAGAAAGAAAAAAGTCCAAATATACAAACTAAAAGTGCAATGCAAAGAATTAGAAAATGAAAAACAAGTTTCACCCAAAATTAGTAGACTAAAGAATAGATATCAGAGCAAAATTAAATAAAGAAGAGACTAAATTCAATAGAAAAGCAGCAAAAGGAAGAATCCATCTTTATGAGAAGGTAAAACCAACAAATATTTGGTCAGCCTAGAATAGAAAAAAATAGAGAGAAGACCCAAAAATAAAATAAAAAGCAAAATAATAACATCAGTATAAGAGATCCAAGACTATTAGAGACTATTAAGAACAACTATATGCCAACAATTTGGACACATGTGATTTATCAAAATCCAACCATGAAGACACAGAAAACCTCAAAAGCATTAAGTATTGAGACTGAATCTGTAATAAAAAGGTTACCAACAAAGAAAAGTCCAGGACCTCAGACTTTCATTACTAAATTCTATATAATATTGAAAGAAGAAATAAAATCATTTCTCAAGCTGTTACAAGAGTGAAAAGATTGTAATTCCATTAAATTCATTCTACAAAACCAGAGATATGAAAATCAAAGACATAATAGGAAGGAAGGAAAGAAAGAAGAGAAGGAGGAAGGGAAAGGGAAGGGAAAATGAAGGGAAGGGAAGAGAAGGGAAGGAAGGGTGAGTGGGAGGGAGGAAAAAGAGAAGAAAAAATGAGAGAAGGGAAAAAGAAAGGAATAGAAAGGGAAAACAATATCACTGATGAACATAAATGGAAGAATTGTCAAAAAAAATTAGCAATCTAAATCTCACAGGACATAAAAGACATTATATACCATGATCAAATGTGATTTATCCCAAGAATGGAAAGGTGTACCAACATATACAAATTGAGAATTATTATATAGTATATCCATCAACAATTAAAAGAAAAAATCTATATGTTTACCTCAAAAGAAACATAAGAAGCACTGGGTAAAAGTCAACATTTTTTTATGATATAAATCTCAACTAACTAGAGACAGAAGGAGTATACTTCATAAGGGTTGTATAAGACAAACTCACAGCCAATATCATGCTAAATGAGGAAAAGCTGAAACATTTCCTCTAAGATCTTGAACGAAATGAAATTTTCAATTTTACCTTTTTTATTAAACAAAGTACTCAAAATTTTGTCCAGGCAAGAGAAAGAAGTAAACGGTGCCCAATTTAAAAGAAATAAAATTGTCCCTATTTGATGATATGACCATATGCATTGTTACATTTAAATTCTCCACTTAATAAACTTGGAATTGATAAATGAATTTAGGAAATGTGCATGACTCAAAATCAACATGTAAACAGCAGTACAGTTTTGATACACCAATAACTAACTGGCTGAAAAAGAAATTAAAAAGCCGTCTGATATACAATAGCAAAAAACAAAATAAACAAATAAAAAAACTAGCAAATTTACCAAGGAAGTGAAAGTGCTTTACAATGAAAGCTATAAAACACTGAAGAAAGAATCAGAGTAAACACACCAAAAAATGGAAAGACATCCCATGTTCATAGATAGGAATAGTTAATGTTTTCAAAATGTGTACATTAACCAAATAAATAGACCCAGTCAGCACAACCCCATCAGAACACAAATGACATTTGTGGTAGCTTTTCATTACTGAAACAAACACCTGAGATAAATCAAATCAAGGAGGAAATGTTTCCTTCAGCCCATGTCTTCAGAGGTTTCAGTCCATACTCACTTGGCTCTGTGGCCTTTGGGACTGTGACAAAGCAGCACATCATACTGGGGAGACATGGCAGGGAAAGCTTCTCACCTCTGGCCAGCCAAGAGTGAAAGAAGGAGAAGAGGGTTTGGAAACCCAGTATCTCTGCTGACCTAACTTTCTCCTACTAGACTCAACCTCTCAAAGCACCTACCACCTTACTGTATGACAAGCAGTGGAGACCGATCCTTCAATACATGGCAGATATGAGATATGAATTTTTCACAGAACTAGATAAAATGATCACAAATTTCATATAGAATCACAATTGAGACAGAATAGCCAAAGAAATTATGAGCAGAAAACCCTCAAAGATGGAAGTATCATGATGCTGGCATAAGACAGGCATGAAGAGCAATGGAATAGGTTTGAAAATCCAGAATTTATCCATGTATTTACAGGCAGTTGACTTTTTATAAAAGTGCTAAGGACATAGATTGAAGAAAGCTTTCTTCTTAGCAAATAACACTGGGAAGATCAGAGATATAGACAGAAAGAGACAGAGAGAGAGAGAGGAATAAAACTAGACTTTATCACAGAAATCACTTGAAAATGGACCAAGGACCTAAATGTAGACCTAAAATTATAAGAACTATAAAACAACTAAAAGAAAACAACTATACACTTCAAAGGATGAGCGAAAGTGAAGAATTTTGAATAAGACCTTAAAAGTACAGACAACAAAAGCAAAACTAGACAGTTGGGGTTATGGTGAACTAAGAAATTTTGCAGCAAAGAAGACAACAGACTCTGGAGGTAGCCAACTGACTAGAAGAAAAATTTGGAGATTACTCACTTGACAGGAGGTTAATGTCCTTATATAAGGAACTCAAGCAACTCAACATACAAATAATTCAATTCAAGATTAGCACATTATCTGAATAGGCATTGTTCAAAAGAAAATGTACACATAACCAACAAATATATTGTTATATCAGTATCACTAATCATTCACAAATGCAACTCAAAACCACAGTAAGATAAGATCTCATCCCAGGAAGAATGGTTATTATCATAGAAATTCTGGTGAGGACACAGCATCCTGAGAAATGAGAACCTTTGTGCACTGTTGGTGGGGATATAAACTGGTACAGCCATCAAGGGAAATGAGGTTCCTCAGAAAACTGAAAACAGAAAAGCCATGTGATCCAATGATCCCACTGCTGGGTCTATATTCAGAGGACATGGGGTCTTTGTAACAAGAGATTCCCCACACAGCTGTGTTTATTGTGGCTTTATTCACAGTAGCCAGGATATGGAATCAACTGAGATGTCCATTGATAGATTAATAGTTTGAAACATTGGCATACATACACATAGAATATTATTCAGTCATAAAAAATGAGGTTCTATCATTTGGAGCAACATGAATACAACTGAAGATCATTATGTTAAATGAAGCATCAGGCATAGAAAAAAATAATACAAGTTCTCACCAATCTGTATAAGGATAGGAAGTTGATCATATGTATGTGCAGAGTAAAATATAGATCAGTATAGAGGAGAAAGGGGAAGGAGGGTGGATAGTTGGAGGTTGAAAAATGGGTACCAAAACAGTTTGAGGGAAGTAAAGTTGTAGATCTGGCATTGTAGGGCAAAGTAGGGCAACTTCAGTTTTCATTAATCCTTCATTTCCAAAGAGAAAAGTTTGTGGGTTCCTAAGATGTAGAAATGATAATATGTGAATAGATGAAAATATGGATAACTAAAATGAAAATGAACAATAATGAATCAGGTCAAAATGACTTTATTCTCATTCAGAAAAATATTTGAAAAGGGTGGATGGCATCCACCTGGATTTAGCAATTGCATAGGAAACATAGTTCTCACAGTTGCATAGGAAACATAACTTGGATGATTGTACACAAAAATAAACCCATTAGAGACTAAACAACTATATCACTGATTCTAATTCATGAGTTGATTAAATCTCCAAGTACAGCTCTTTACTGTTTTCAAATGCCTCTGCTTTTGGATCCTTTCTTTTTAAAAACAATAGCTACCACTTGAGTGCTTATGATGTAGTAGACATTGTGCTCATCCTTATTTTGAGAATAAAACATGAGTTTTATTCTCAAAATCAACAATGAGACATGCATTTTTTGAATTTTATTTCAGAAAGATTTATGTTTTTTGAAGATAAAAAGGAAACTTTAAATTGAGTTAAAATTAAAAGTTAAAATTCCAAGATATACAAGAAACAAATTTGCAGATTACATGAAACTCAGAAAGAAAAAATAAGTCAAATTATAGAATCAGGCTCCAAAAGAAATCTAAATGCAGTATGTCAGTTTCAACTGGAAGCACATATTTTATTCTTTAATAATCTCTGTGAAAGTGGTATTGACATAGCTCTGTGAGAATTAAAAGTTTCTTAGGTTATATTTCAGGGTAAGACCACCTGAAGTAAGGGAGAAGACTTGCTTGCTCTTTCAATATTTTTAGTTCTGAGTATCACACCTAACAGCAGTAGGGGCATATCCGCATATCCATCAGAATCATCTCCCTTGTTGTTATGGCTCATGCCTGGATATCTCCCCAAAGCCTCATGGTTCATGCGGGGGCACCTTTCGAAGGCAGCTGAGTCTAGTATCTGCTATTGGTTTGTCATCTAGTGCAGGGATTGGCAGTGTGAGCATTTCAACTGCTCAGGGGTGGGTAGCTGGCTTACAATATAAGGGAGGTAAGGAGGTTTGCTTTTCCCTTTGCCCTTTTGCTCTCATGGTGGCCACCATGGATGACTACCCCGCTGCACACCATCCTGCCTTGGAGTCATCTGAGTGTGGACTGAAACTTCCAAAAACTGTAAGCTAAATAAACCTTTCCTTCCTTCACTTTGAGCATTAAGTATTTTGTCTCAGCCACAAGAGAAAAGTAACCAAGACACTTTTTAATTAGAGGGATGCAAGAAAAGGATGTTTTGATCTTGAAGCTGAGAAAAGTTTCTCAGATAACTTACAGACCTGAAGAAAGAACTGTTGGAAGCTGAACTTTGAGAATGGAAAATACATCCTAAGCAGCTATGAAGTCTTTCTCATGTTTGCTCACCATGCTTGTTTCCCTTTGCATGCCGGTCTCATCCTTCACTTGTTACAGATTTTCACCCCTAGGGGAAGCATGGCCACATAAACTCTGAGCTCAGGTGTTATAAGAACTGAAAACTTTATTTTCACTCAATACCAACATATTAGTCACAGACAAAATTTCCGATTGGCCATGCTATGATCACATCATCACATGGTACAATCGCTACTATTGGGTAGATGGGACAATGTGGTTGGCCTGGATTTGATCATGTGATCACTGTTGGGGCCAATGACTGTAAAGTAAAGGGTAAAACAAAATCTGTTAGTAAAAGAAAGATATTGGAAGAGCTGGTTGAAGAGACTGCACACAATGTAATATTAATTTCAGACATGTTCAGAGAGAAATAAGCAAAGGCATGAGAGTGAAACTTTCTACTGTGAAGAACAGATGAGGAATCTGGGGCAGTTATTCTGGAAAAGAGAAATCTCAGAGAAGAAAGTAGGATTGCTGAAGGAAAAAATATTCTATTAAGTTCTAGAGATGTAATATGAACCACTCTCACAAATCCCAGAGTAGTCCAAAATGTCTTGTTTACAATGAAAAAGAAATCTTGTCACTTTGTTTTGTAGACATAAACAGTGTCACCATTAGCCAGGAAAGTTATGGAACAGTTAGGAGTATCAGAGAAGTAATTGGACTAAGTTACTTTAAGAGAGAGGCAATGCTGAAAACATAAATTGTGAAGTCAAACAGAAACAGATATGTATTTTGGTTTTGACACTCACTAGCACTGTGATCTTTGGCAAATTCTTAGTGCTTAGATTCATTGTTAAAATAGAAACTGTTATCCTTACCTAGGTCTATTGTGATTAGTGGAGACAACCTAGACAAAACTTCTGATTCATAGATAGCTCTTAGTAACAGTGCACATGCACACAGGAACAACATACACACGATCTGCAAGCACACACACACACACACACACACACACACACACATGCACACAAACATATGTATCCTGGGACCTTCTAACACCTTTGAATTAGGAAACACATTATACCTGAATCATCCAAAATATTACAAGACATGGATCGTGGCTATGTAAGCACCAGTGTGCTTGGAATGACAGTGAGATGAGGACTAGAAGGGTAGCTGCAAGCGTGTAGCAAGAATGTGCTGAATGATAGAGATGCACAGTCCGTTAGACTGTGTTGTGTTAGAGGTCCAGCATCCTTTAGTTAAGTGTTAGTTTAGGAATGCATGTGGTATGGTTGAAAAATATGGTGTTTAAATTTTAAAAATTTATTACCATAAAAGACACATTGTCATTAATCTACTTCAAAATACTCTCCTTCACTTTCAAAAAAGTGCACTTACTCCATATCATGCCACTCTCTAGAACAGTGCTGGAAGTCCTCTTTTGTGAGTGTCTTTAGTTTCACTGTCCTGGTGACCTTCAAGTTCCAAGTTCTGAGTCCATTAAAAACATTGACCTTTCAGGGTTTTTTTGGGGGAGAGCCAGAGGAGCCACTGTGCCAGATCTGGAGAGAAAGATGGACAAGGGCACACCATCCCATTTTCATGAGTCTGCCTTCCAGTTGGATGGCACTCAGCATCAGCACTCATGGTATTTTCAATCACATTCCATAAAGATCTGAAAGAGGACACCCAGAACTGCTTTGGAAAGTGGCAGGAAGGGTAGGACAGTACTTTCAAAGAGAGAGGGAGAATTTCGAGAGGGAGTCGTGCTAACGTGCCTTTTACTGAAATACATTATTTTTAAACTCAAATATTCATTATATATATGAACTGTCATTATTTCATGAGGACTAAATGATATAATAAATGAAAATGTGTTTAGGATAATACTTAGAATCATGTTAGTACTCAATAAAACTTTGTTATTAATTAAACATTTGTTGCGTGATCTCTTTCTAGTTGAGTTTCAGCTTCTCAGACACACATCGTGTGATGCTAATCTCCTTTTCTGTAGATTTCAGGAAAATACCTCACAATTTGATGGCGCTTAAACAAAAGGTGAGAGACAGGATTGTGGTGGTGTAGAATAAAAGCTGCAGGCTAGATATTAATATATGAAACTGCACGCAAATTAACATCCATTTACTTGAAAAGACTAAGAGAAATGAATTCTAATTGATAAAAAAAAATGTAACTAGCATGACAGAATGGTGAAGTCCAAAAAGAGTTAAGGATAAGAGGATAAAGCCAACAGCAGAAGTATAGCATCTTAATTTTACAACTTTCAAGAGCCAAAATTTGTGCAACTCAAATCCCGAATTTACCGTGGCAGTAATTCCATAAGGTGAGTTTTCTATATTGCACTTGCCTGCATGATGCTTTCATGGTTTAAGTTTCTGTAAAAAATGTAGTTTAGTATAATGTTTTACTATTTAGTCCATTTGGTTTCTAAGCCAGCACTCAAGACATCTGCTAGCAGGCACTTGGATCAGGCTCCTTTCGCTCAGATTTCCTCTGGGCCCCTGTAGACAGCTTGTGTTTAACACTCTTGCTCTAAGGAAAGGCTTTACAACTTTGTAATAAAGAAAATATGAGAATAGTTCATTAGTGCAGCTATCTGGCTAATGGAAAAAGATCCCATCAGCTGGGGGACGGGTGTTCTCAGAGCTGCAGCTGCAGAGGCTCCTGTCCTGCAGCCCCAAAGCCCAGGGGGGCAGTTTCAGCAACCCTGCAAGGATGGGACTGTCCTTGGGATGCGTCGCCCCAGAGGGATCCCTGTTCCATCAAGCACCGTGAGGCAGTGGACAGAGCAGCCTTACAGACTGGTTTGGTGGAGGAATACTTCAATCATTACCCTTCCAACCACCGAGATGCAGAAGTTAGTGAGACACAGTCCCTGCTGTTCTGAAAGAACAGACTGAAAGAGGCAGTGGTGTGGAGGCCCACAGCCCAGGCACCAGGACCTGATGGTGTCTGTGTAAGATGACTCAGCACAGAGTTCTTACCAAAGCAAGAAGTGCATGCGGGTCTGCCCACTACACTTACATCTCTCTCCTCTCTTGCAAAGAAAATGACTGCCAAGGTTTTCAGTGGATAAGTTCCTCAATTTGGAATGTGAAAGTTTTGCAGGTGTTAAAGTTGGACTTGCAACTCTTCTACATGAATAGACATTGGAAAAGAAAAAAAATTAAAGATAGTTGAGAAATGTCCAGAGTCAGGGCCACTGTGTTACATGCTAACCTTTCTCGGGTGGGAATGCCAACCTTGAGTGTGGAGGAGGGAAGACTTCTTAAGATGTCTACCTGGAAATATTTTAATGGCTGACTTGAATCAATATACACTCTTGGATATCAATAAATTGACTTCATTTTTATTCAATAATTAAGGATTTTTCCTAATCCTTGTAATAAGACATGATGAATGACAGGTTATGGAAAAACACTGAAAGGTTAAAAGGTTTTTCATAAGGTTATATCTGAGTCCAGATGTGTGTCCATCAACAACTCAATTATTTCTACTCTCTGTAAAGGGGAATATGTAACTCTAGTCTCAATGGCTCCAGATTAGTTAGTCACGGTATCACTATGACATTTTTATAAATGATGTCATGTAACTTGCCAGAGAGGCTCAAAGACAGGATGGAAATGTGGCCCCAAAGCTCTCAAACACACTGGCCTGTCTCTGCGAAATTTTGGAATTTGCCCAAAAAAATCTCCTCATATTTCAATTTACTTATCATACTTAATTGTAACTTTAGCATAACTGTGTTGTCTTAGGCTCCAGTGTTTACATTTAAGCATAATTTGTTATAAAAAATTCCAAAATCTGAATATTTGGATTAGATAATGATGCATTTAATTTTTCTTATTGAGCATGGTTTGGGTTTGATGCTAGCTTAAAGTGTTCAAATGAAGAAGCTAACAGATCATCAACTCTAAAAAATCCAATGTCAGAGGGAAATGAATGACAGTCACTTTGTAAGGCAGCCTTCAAACAGGGTCCATGTACTTTGAAACAAGCATAAACTTCTCTCTGTTAAGTAAATGAGAACAGGGATGGAAAATTTTGAGTTCTTTCTGGGAGTCAAGATGCAATTTCAAGTCTCCACTCGTGTGTCTTGAACTGTAACATGCAGACTGGTGACCTGAGGACAGTTATGCTGCAGAAGATGGCTTGGTAGGTCTGCAGAATGAGAGGTCACACGACTTGGCGGATCTTTTCACTGAGTTCCCATCCAGTGCTGGTACTATTGACCCACACTTGAGGACCAAGGTTCCTACCACCTGAGAGCATCATCATTGTACAGGTGAGGAAAAATGGCCCAGAAAGCAAATCTCTGGGCCGACTTCACTCCATTCTGTGCAATATCCCACTTCATAGCAGGGTGATTCTAAAATCACAGCCATTTCTACAGCCTCATGTATTTCCCCATTGTTAGAAGTTCGTGAGCTGAAAAAAAAATGTAATGAAGAAATTCCTCCAAGGGATTTTTTTAGATGAAGTGAACATTGGGGAAGAGTTTGAAATGTTTCTCATAGCATCTCCATTGACTTGTGCTTTCTGTTGGGCTCTTATAAAACCCTCTCCTGTTTCTAATGCTTTTTTAGTTACTGTGTCATTTGTGTAAAACACAAAATGACCTGAGAAAATGAATTGACAGAAGAAATTATGTCATTCTAAAGGCATCTACAAAAGGTATGGAGAATGTGCTATATCCCTATATATGACTTAATTTTGAGTTAATACTGACTTAATTTCCCTTGACTTCATGGTGGAGTGAAAGAGAATAAAGTAACAGCTTTGTTCCTACCTAGATGTTCAGTAGCTTAGAGGGTTGTCAAGGTAACCATAACTTTTGATTAATATCAGACTCCGAAAAATAAAAAAAATAAGAAAAAAGCCCTGGTTTTCGTTTTCTGTGTTACCATGTCAGTTGGAGTAATAGCAGCATAAGCTTTCTCCTCCCTCCACTTTTTCCACCTGGTTTTCCCCGTATCAGTGCATTTAAGGATTCATTTATTTTCCCAGGAGAAGACACGAAACGGGGAGCACACAGAACCTTTGATTTGGACAGGGAAGGCTTTCAAGGCCGGAAGCTCTGGCTTCACACACAAAGAGGCGTCAGCGTGCACACACTTTGCTCAGGCTGAAATATAGGAGTGGTCCAGTGCGAAGGGAGTTGGAAGGGAAGGGTAGCAGCTAGAGGAGCATCCTGACTGCAGAACAGAAGACACCGGGGGTGGGGGCGGGGAGGCATAACTAGGCAAATCAAATCCCAAATAAAGAAAAGCTTTACTTTACTGTTCTTATATATCGCAGTAAGCAACAATATGTTGACAAGTAAAACTTAGGACAATGAATATAATCTCGCAGGTAAAATGCACCTATTTTTGGATCTGGTTGGGTTTGGTTTGAGTTTCATATTGACAGCTGTAAGCAATCCCTTATGTCATCTGTTCTTTAGAAATACAATCCTGCCATGTTGTAGGAATGCAGGGAATTTCCTAATAAGCTACCCAAAATTTAGTAAAACAGCATATGCTGCTCTACTCCCGTAAAAAATAAGAAACGTTATTATAGAAAATTTGAGAACATAGAACTGAAGTGCTCAAACTCATCTAAAGTGCTGAGACATCGATCATTTTTCTATATGTATGTATATAAGGTTCACGGCATGGTGTTTTGATACATATATAGACCATGAAATTATTACAACAACCAAACAAGGGACAATTCACATGATTCCCATTTTTCTTTTCTTTTCTCTTTATCTTTTTCTTTTGCAGTGAGAACCAAAGACGATCTACTCTCTTATTAAATTTCAACCATACCCATATGTTATTATTTACTGTAGTCTCTATGCTATATATTAAATCTCTACAACTTCCTCATCCTAATAATTGAAAGCTTGTACTTTTACTGAAACACTCCCATTATATTGTGATATGCACCTTTCTAAATTTTTTCTAAGTATTCTATGACAAATTGTCTATATAATATTGGAACATATGTTTTACATAAACATTTTTATGTCAGAATTACTCTCAAGCATATTTCATAGCAACAGTATGCTTTTATGCCAACTTATTTAACCGTTTTCTACTATTGAACATTTAAATTGTTTCAAACTTTTTCTTATTTGAAGAAATAACTGTATTGAATATCTCTGTATTGAAAGCTTTCTTCTGTGTTTTGGTCTCTTCCCTTTAGATAGAATTTAGAGGTAGAATTAGGAGCCAAAGTCAGTGTTCGTTAAGATTCTTGATAAGGGTTGACATTTTTCCCTAAATAATTTGCTATTGTATAACTTATAAATTCCAATTAAGAAGATAACTGTGTGTGGTAATCTTCATTTAAATGTAGGAAAGCCAAGGCAGAGAAACGAGGTAAAGAGCATCAAATCCAGAGTTGAATCCACCCGAGCTAAAGAACCCTGGACGGCAAATTCTTACCCTGTCTCGCAGGCTTTGCTGCACAGATACATGATGAAAGTTTGTGACTTTTGGGCTCCATAACCACCAGAACACAATTTTTGAGCTCCTTTTTATAGAGGGAAAAATAAGAGTCAAAAGAAAAAGATTAAGTGGTGAATCGTCCTGCCTTGCCGGTCAGATGCTATTCCCAAGCCCCCACGCTTGTGCTGTGTGCATGCCGACTTCAGAGCTTCGGTTTTCTGAGTTAATCTTCCACAAACTATTTTAAAACGCATGCTTTATGTGATTTAGCATTTAAGTTCACCAAGCTTTGATGAGATAAATCGTGCTTTCCTCTTGTCATGATGTCATTACCTACTCAATGTGTTTTTCTCCTTTTTGGAATCATGTCATGCACATTCAATTCCCTAAATCCTATAATAGCAGCTTTTTTTAGTTTTTAACCTCATGTGTGCTCTGCTTCAGCCTTTTATCATAAAAGCCTGTTTGTTCACCTCTGACAGCTCTCCTCAGCTCATCACCCTGCAGACTGCAGCTAAAACATACCATTGTATGAATTTCAATATATAGAAAAAGATGAAAGATGGAGTGGAGAAAAGGAGAATAGATAATGGGTCTGTGCTAAGTTAAAGAATTAACAAAAAGGGTCAAATTACCTGAAGTTCAAACCAAAAGACATCAAAGAGGGAAAGCCAAGTACTAAAATAAGAGATAATAGAAGATGATTAGAGGAAAATCATAATAAAAGGGAGATAATGGTTTGTAACTGGGGAGAGAATTGTAAAGAACTAGAAATAAATGGGTAAGATAGAATTAAAGGTATAATAATGAGAACTGAAAATTAATAGTGGATGTAGTGGGAGAGGAACCTGTCATATTTTCACAGAAGCAATGGGAAAGGAAGGAGTTGTTCCTGTGGGAAGTTTCCAAAGCCTGGACTGACTTGTTATATTCAGATGTACCATGAAGGCGTGATACAAAGTCAACTGGGGTAACAGTGAAACGTGATTATAATGGGGGCAAGTCCGTCTTATGATTTAAAACAGTAGGATTGTAAGAAAAGCCCTTAGGCTTCTTTCTCCACAAAGAAAAGGCAGAACACTCAGGAATCTATCTGATCTGCCTCTCAGTTCATCTTATTAAAAGCAGACATTCTGGATCAAAAATATCTGTATGAGAATGTACGCATGCATGTGGGTGCATCTTTCAGAATATCTTCATTAGAACTGGGTGTTCACAACGTTTTTGTTCATATGTAGCTGCTCCATTACCACATTCTCAATGACCATTATCCTGTCTTTTGCTGTTCAAAAATTTTGTTCTGACTTGATCTGATTGGTCATTTCATAAACATGTTTTAGAGTGCAATTATATTTATAAAATTACAATGCATAAGTAAAACACTACTGTACCCTGCATTTGATTCTTTGCAAATTTCAGAGTTATACAAAGAACTGTTTTCATTTCATTTGAGCATTGGCTTTTTAAACAATAAAAAGATGTTCAAATGCACCATTTTATTATGCTGCTGGGGGCTCACTTGATCTATGCTCTGAAACTGATCCAGTTGGAAGAAGACAACTGCATTTGAGCAAGAAACCACAATATGCTCTCTTGGAGGTATTGAACTCTGCCCAGAATAGATAGATTCTTGTCTACAATAAAATGTGCAAGTTGGGAACATAATACCATGGTACTCTGAATGAATGGATAAATAAGTGCATGTATTAATTAATATAAATTTTTACCCCTAACAAATCTGGAATCAACTGTACGCCATACTTTAACACTTTCTCAGTATTATAAAAAAAAGTTCCATGACAATTCACATTGGAAATATACCCAATTATATATGAGATTCAGATTATAGCTAACAGTAAAACTATTTTCAACAATGCATTCATTCATAAGCATGTAACATGGGGGGTTACATTTAGCTACTCAAACATTATTATTCACAGAGCAATAACATCAACTTCACTATCTAAGATGTTTTGTAATATTAATTTAATTTAATCACCTATAAAGAAGAAGAAGCATGAAAACCACAGTTGAACTTAGTGAACACTTTGAAAATCATAGATGTAAGAACAAGAAATTTTTCTCAGGGTGTTATGGTTTGTGTTTAAATGTCCCCCAAAGCCTCAGGCAGTCATGGGGGAGTAGGCCTTTTGAAAGTGACTGAATCTAACATTAGTGATTGGTTCATTGTCTAATGCTGAGATTGGCAGTGTAAGTGCTGCACCCGCCCAGGGGCAGAGTCGGCGCACAATATAAGGGAGGGAAGGAGGCGTGCTTTTTTTCCCTTTTGCCCTTTTCGCTTTGTTGCTGTGGCTGCCATGAATGGCTGCCCCTCGGCCACACCACCCTGCCTTGGGGCTAGCTTAGTATGGACTGAAACCTCCACAACCTGTGAGCTAAATAAACCTTTCCTTCCCTAATTTTGGGGTAATTTTGTCTCAGCAACAAGAAAAACGTAACCAAGACACAGGGATACCACATTTACTGGATTTTCTTTAAATTTAAATGAGGGAGAGATAATCAAGTAATACAAGATGTAAATATTGGAATGATGAAGCAAATTATTTAGAAAAATTTTTACTTGATTCCCTATTAGAAGAAATAGTTTCAAAGACAAATAAAATGGTATGCTGAAACATAATTCAAATATAAATATATTATTTAATCCAAATCCATTTATAATCTATTAACAATATTTGCTTAAATATAAAGGAAAATTATGGACACACCAAGTGCAAATGGGAATTTGGAACATGACAAAGGTGGCTTTAGAAATCACTGAGAGCAAAATGAACAGAAGAAATAGTGGCCAAACACTGTAATGTATATCTGGCAGAAACAAAATTGGAGTTTATTCATTCTGTAATCTTTTTCTCAATTTCCTTGACTCTTTCTTTCTCTTTAGAATTAAAAAAATACTAAATATATAATTAGTCAAGTGCAGTTGTGTTTTTAAGTATTTCAAACTCAGATCTTTTCAAGCAAGATATAAATGCTAAAAATCATAAAGTAAAAGTATATAGATTAGACAACATGAATATTTAAAAACAAAGAATATAAAGTGATTGTTTAGCCAACAGCATGAGAATAAGGGTAAAAGTCACATTATAAATTAGGGAGAAAGACAAATTTTATAAAAAAAAATATGAGATACACAGAGATAGATATAGACATACATAGATGTCACATAGTTAATACTCATAATGTAGATGAGTCCCCAATATTCACATATTTGAAAAGAAACATGTTCTAAACTAGAGACTATTTAAAAAAGAATAAATGTGATTGACTAATAGTTTTTCAAGAAGAGTCAGAATCACTGTTAATCAGTCAAATTCAAATGAAAATATTTAAACCTATCAGACTGTACTGACTGAAAACAGCATAGTAACTAATATGTTGGCAAGTACATAGGGAAGTACACATTTTATATCCTCCTAATAAGAATACATCAGTTAATAAATTATGCCTGGAAGGCTGTTTATTATTCTGTGTCTTAGTTAATTTTCTCTTGTTACTGAGACAAAATACCTGGCACCCAAAATTAAAGAAAGAAAGGTTTATTTATCTAACTGTTTGTAGAGGTTTCACTCCATCATCAGCAGGCTCCAAGGCAGGGTGGCATGGCACCAGAGTGATAGTTCACAGTGGCAAAAGATAGCAAAAGCAGCACGAGCAAAAGGTGGAAAGCAAGCCTCTTCTCCTCCCTTGTAAACAGGCTACCGCCTGCAAGGGCGTGTGTAACACTCACAAACTTCATGCCCTCCTCTTGCACAAGCTGAGGATATTTACAAAGTGAGGACCCTGGCCCCCTGCTGAATCCCTCAGTTAAACTTCTAAACTTCTCAAGTTGACACAACGTATCAACCATAACAATATGCATAAAATGTATGATCTAGAAGTTCTAAGAAATTCTCCCTTGAAGATAATTACCATAGCAAACAGGAGTGCCTCAGAAGGGTGTTTGATGTTCATAAAGAGAAACTTGGTTACAAATTAAATTTTCATTTTCCAAAGAAGGCGTTACTACACCAGATGTTGTCAAAAATGTCATCCTATGAAGAAATTTAGAAGAATAAATGAGGTCTATGCTCACTAGCAAAGAAAAGTATCAACAGATAATTTGCGTGAATAAAACAAATTTTAAGCAATATTTATAATAGTTGTGTACAGATAGAAGATCTGTAAAATGTTTTGTATTTTCTTTGGGTAGAATAATTTGAGACGTCTTGAAACTTCCTATAGTTTGAACATATACATATGTGGGAAATCTGGTTTAGTTTTGAAGAATGATAAAGTACTACAGTGGTAACATTCTCAGTCCGTGGGGTGGTGACGGTGGTAGAGATGGGAGGGACAGCTTCAAGATACCCAGAGAAGGTTTTATTTTTCAAATCTTACAAGTTTCACTCTCTAAATATCTGTTTAACACATTGAAAATTGCAAAACTGTTTCCAAAAGAGAAGAGAGAAGTAAACACATTTAGTCAATAAAGGAGTGCTGAAATAAGATTTTAAAATAACCACTGGGATACGGTTGCCGTTCTTTGGAACAATGAAACCACCATCTTCGGAATTGACTTTTGTACTGAACAGATCTCACTTGCTTTCTATTACACAAATTTAATTTTCAACTCCTCAATCTCCCACACATTAACATATATCATTATAGAGCCTGGGCCCTGCTTTTAGTAAAAACTAAGCCAAAACTACATCTCAGGGGAGCATCAAGCATCTCTGAGGAAGTCTTGTTACACTATGAACTGATAGGTCATGGTCTTTTTCAGTAACCTTACACAATAACATTTTTTATTTTGAAGAGAATATGGGAATGGTGTAGGGCAGATATGGTGAAATAATTCAATCCAAAATTCAATCCAAAAACAGCGCTCATTATTTTGTCATTTTTTTTTATTCTTCACTTCTTCCTTTTTGTTTTGTTTGCAGTTTAGTTGATTGGGAGTTTACTTACTTATACAACAGTTTAAAATCATGCTGTAGTTCTGCTATGTGGATCAAGGATCTGGAAAAGGTTTCGTGATATTTGTCTGGTCTGTATAGCATCTACTGGGTTATTTGGTGACACCTGGCTGATGGCTGTGCTTATTTAGAGGGTCCAAGACACTTATTCATATGCCTGTTTGGATTTAACTAGGTCCTCTTGTGTCCCTTCCAGGCGGCCTCCCTAGCAAGGGACATGGGAGTAGACTTCCAGAGACCAAGGTGGAAAATGATGATCACTAAACCTGGAATTGCATGGCACCCCACACGCCACTGTCTATTGGTCAAAATAGTTGTAGCGCAACCTCATTCAATGACCCCTTTTAGCAATAGAGAAGTGCCAGTGAATTTGCTTCCATCTTTAATTCACACAGTATGGTTAATATTAATCCTACATCAATGAAAAGAGCTTCCACTTATAATAATTATATGACTATGAAATAATTCATTCTCTGAATGTTAAACATGATTTTTTTTGTCACAAACCATATCCAGTGACTAAAAAAGTCATAGTTGAAAACTGAAAAATTTCTCAAATTCTGACCTTCATGGGATATCATTTTAGAAATTATACTTTCAAATTTCTCTCTACCGTTCAGAATAATACCTTTCCCTTATAGAAAAAGAATTGTTCAGGTTATATATTTTAATTAAGGAGTATAGTATGTATGAATATTTAAATATTTAACCCAATTCTGCTTCTGCTTGCCAGTGATATGTCCACATTTATTATATAATTATTGAAATAATTGGAAAAGAACTTTGCTCTGTTGTGTATTTATTTCCATAGCAACAGTGTTTAACTGTCAGGGTTTACTTCTACAAATGCTTTCTTGGTGACTATCACGTTTGCATTCTTAGGCATGTAAATCAAGGGTCCCAACATGGGCTTAACAGCGCTGGCAAACACAGAGATGACCTGTTCTTGCTCTATGGTTCAGAAAGTACTGAAAATCCCATCCATGATGTGACCCACTAGATGGATGGAGCACCTGTCCACAGATCGTTCCTCCATTTGCAGGAGTACACAAGCAGTACAGTGAGGAAAATAAGCATGTTTAGGTGACTGCAAGCAGGCTGGGCAGTAATAAAGTACCCATGACTACCCCACCCATTTCATAGAAGAGAGGTCTCCATAGGGGATGGGGGAAGCTTGGACCTTGCAGAATAAGCGGCTCATCCCTTTGACTTTATAGGTGAAGAAATGCAAAGCATAAGCAGTGTATGGACCAAGGAAGACATCTTTCAATTGAAGACTTGCAGATACTTGAAGCCCGGTTACCCAAAGGCAGAGGTCACCACTTTATGACCATATACTGGTCCAGTGAAGATGTACTTGGACAGAGGGCAAATGAAGAGTAAATTAAATAAAGGGTTGATAGAAGAAAATGGGGAGATGTTTCTTCACTTGCTTTACACCTTCTCCTTCAGTTATGGATTATTAAATATGTATTAGACCACTTGTAGCTCTTTCTCAGATCCTTGATGACTTTTACTTTGAAAAATTCTTTATTTGGAATAATTTTTATCACAACATCTTTGAATTTGCTAGTATTTTATTCTGCAATGTGCCATCTTTCGTTAAACTCATCTAGCATAGTATTCCCCCACACACTGAATTTTTCTTGTATATCATTCTTTTTTCTACCTTTTAAAACACATAAAATATAATTATAATAACTATTAATTGCCTTTATATGCTAGTTATTGTACCTAAGGTTCAAACAGTTTCAATCGATTATTCTCTACATTATGATTCATACTTTCCTGCAAACCAGATTATTTTTAATTGGATGCTGGACATTGTCAGTTTTACCTTATTTGAAGAAAAATGTTATTATTAAATTCCTACAAATAATGTTGGTCTTTCATTTGGAGTACAATTAATGTTATCATAAATCATTTCTTTTGAATCTTTCTTTTTAAGATTTGTTAGTTCTTCCTATCCATAAGCAAGGAATATCTTTCCATTTTCTGAGATCCTCTTTGGTTTTTTTTTTAGAGTACTATAATATTCAATGTATAGATCTTTTACTTTATTTGTTAGATTGATTTCTAAGTATTTCATTTTTTTGATGCTATTGTGAAAGGTATGGTTTCCCTAATTTCTCTCTCAGTGAGTTGTTGTTTGTGTATAGGAATGCTATTGATTTTTGAGTGGTGACATTGTTCTCAGCTACACTGCTGAATTTGCTTATTAACTCTAGTAGTATTTTGGTGGACTCTTTGGGGTCTTCTATGTAGAGTATCATGTCATCTGCAAATAATGATAATTTAACTTCTTCCCTTCCTATCCTTAATCCTTTTATTTTTCTCTGTCGTCTAATTGCCCTGGCTAATGTTTCCAGAACTGTATTGAGCAGGAGTCGTGATAGTGGACATCCTTGTCTTGTTCCTGATTTTAGTTTGAAAGCTTTCAGTTTTTGTTCATTTAGTATGATGTTGGCTGTTGGTTTGTCATAGATGGCTTTTAAGATTTGTTAGGCAGGACCTGAGCAGCATTGAGTCTAGAACTATGTATTTCTGGCTGCTAAGGCAAGACCCCACTAGATGGTTTCCCCAATTCTCTGCAATCATGAGATTTTCCAGTCTGTTTGGTGGTAACAAGTATGATCACCAGCCCCATGCGAATATACTTGAATCTATTGGATGGATGGTCTTTGCCTGGTATTGGGCATCTCCTCACAGGTACGCATCAGTAATTACTTTGCTAGATACTCTAGAGAAACCTTGTGGACCTTTGTGGTTTTCTGTCTGTGCCCTGCCCTTCTCCCCAGCAGCCTCCTCTGAGAATGGTAAACTCATGGCCTTTGCAGATATGGATCTATCGACTCAGCTCAGGAAACTTAAAGATTCGTCTAATAAATCCTTGCAATTTCATATTGCCTCTGCAGTCATTAGAATGTAATTCTTCTTCCTCATATCAGAAGTAGGCCTCATTTAATCTCCTTTGACACAGTTGCTAGCCCCCTGCCTCTCCCTGGCTCCTCACCATGATTAATCCCTACTGGCTTCTGGTGACTGCCTCTGTATGAGACATGAAGATAGATGACCTACATGGTTTGTCCCGTGACAACCACAGCCCGTGGGCTGTGCAGACACACTGCAGGGAACACCGTGCCTTCTCGGAACTGGCGTCTCTCTGCTCTAACCCCGCCCATTACCATTTCCTGGGAGGCACCTGCTTTGCTGATGCCCAGCAGCCAACAGAGGCCTCTGCCCGTGGATCTACCGCTCTGCTCCCCACCTGCTGGCCGAACACATCTCCCACCTTCATCAGTGCCCCTCTCCTCTCAAGAATCTGTGAGTAGGACAATTCTGCTATTTAAATTTTTATTGTTGGTGTTGAACTGAGCCTTCAATGGCTCATCAGATGCAATCCACACACCCTGACCTAACTTCTCTCCTAGTCAAGGCTCACCTAGAACTGGCTCTGTCTTGGCAGAAAAAAACTAAACGATGCTCAGACCACCTACCAAAATAAACAAGTTTCTTGTGAGACAGACGCATGCCCATATGTTAGACACTTAGACTTAGGCCATCGACTATGATGAATAAGCAAGAATTTATTAATTACTTAGGTGTATGTGCAATAAAACCATGTGTAAAATCTCAACAGATTCATTTTTATAGTTGACTAAGCTTAGACTCAATTCAATTATATATACAAAGGAAAATGAATAAAATCCAGTCTTATTACTCTATCTTTCTTGGAAGAAGAACAAATGATCATTTTCTAGAGGAGTGGCCAATGGGATTTTCGCAGTCATTTTACATACATGGACAGGCACACACACACACACACAGAGTGAGAGAGAGACAGAGAGAGAGAGAGCATTCTGAAGGTTTCCAAAGAGGCTGTTATTGTTATTTTGGTACAACTATGAAATGAAAGTAAAGATGGCATAGCACACAGAAAAGTCCTACCCTTGTAAACTTCAAGGAAATTTTAAACTTCTCAGGTCAGCCTTAGGATAGCTTAATGGCTTTATGTGCTTTGGCTGTGGGTACTGTCAGTTCAGTAGACTCTCTCAGGCGTCCATGAGGAAGGCTGGCCTTAGCTTTCTCCCCACCGTCCCCCAGCTCTTCAAGTATTAGAGGCACTGCAAAGAGAAGTACTCGATCCAGCTTCCTGGTCTAGAACGCAGTATGGTGAGCGGTTACTGTTTCATGTATGTGAACCCTATGTATTCACTCTCTAGGGCATTTCCATGGCATAAGTAGAACTACACATGTGCTTTGAGAATTTTCCCCTAGAAGCCACTGACATTCCATGGAACTTTTGAGGGAACTCATGGAGACATGTGGGTCACATATTTTGGGTGCAGAATGAGTGAGTGGTAAAACAGCGATGGAAACATGAAAGAAACGTGGAAATTCACTCATACAACATTGCAGTCTTAGCATTTGTACAACAAGATATGTATAATTGAATACAGTACAGAAATGCAAAGTAAACAAGTTTTGTTCCTATCCTGCTGTTTACAGGTACAAGGGCTGTCATTATAAGTACACGGAGATTTTGAAGTGACTGAATTATCACGAGCACATAGAAGGGGAAGGTGTTTTAGCATAAGCATCTCAAGTCCATTCTTTGATATAGGCAGTAAATCTACATGCAAAAACCCAGCAGGTTCATTTACACTGATGACTGAACTTGGACTCAGTTCAATTAGCTATGAATAAGTTGGGCAAAATAAAGGCAAGTCGCCTTCCTTTAATCCTTCCTTTCTTTAGGGCTTTACGAGTCATTTCTTTGAAATATTTATCAATCCAGAGCATATGTTGTAGAGCAACACATCTTAAGTGTTAAAAATCTATTTTTCAACAGAGTACACCATTCAGAGTATGTATATAGGACAAGACAGAGCTGACTATATAATTTTTGAGACTCATGGTGAAATGAAAATGCAGTCTTTGTTCAAAAATTATTAAAAATTTCACAATAGCAACAGCAGAGCATTAAACCAAGTATGGAGCCCTGTGAGGTCCCCCAGGTTCATAATCACAAATTGGACCCTAGTGGGAACCAAAGACAATTGACCAGCGTAACAGTGGTAACGATACAAAACTAAGCATGAGTTTAAAAAAATAATACTGAGGTAAATCTGTCTGGTCTAACTGGACTACCACAGTATACTACCTGCACCCCAAAATGTCAGAAAGCATCTTCATCTGTACTTGTCATAGCAGACCAGGCTTATAGATGAACAGACGGGTGTTAGAAGTCCCACGAGCTTCATGTGTGCAGCGGGGTGACTGTGGGAAGGTGAGTGGATCCAGGAGAGCCGTGCCCAGCAGGGGACCAGTTCATTAATGCGATCACAGTGGATGCACTGTCCAGGGCAGAACCCAGCTGGAGGAGGTGGACACTAGCAATGCCTTAGGACCCTCTCTCTCCCTCTGAATCTTCCCTGCTTCCCTGTGTCTGTCTGCCAGGGGTCAACAGCTTTCCTCTCCAAGCCCCTATGTCAGGAACTTTCTGTCAAGGAACCACCAGGCATGGATGGAAATCTCTGAAACCTAAGCCAGAATATACCTTTGCTCCTCAAGCTGTGTATGAGTATCAGGTCCCACCAACAAAAAACTGATTAATACAGTTTTCGAGAAACAAAACTTTAAAAAGTAGTGCCAAAAAGTGAACAGAAAAAATGATTGATGAGAAAATAACACTGATATATTTGGAGAATAACATTGTTTCTTGTTCTCTCAGTTTAGAAATGGCTTTGAGATTCAATGGTAAAAAAGAAACAAAACAAGTGTAATTTAAAGGGCATGCAGGATTATATATTTAATTCTACAGCCAGATAAGTGTAGATTCCTAAAACCTACAAAGTAATTGCAAAGGCAAAAAGTTACTGTGTCAAATCATTGACTTTAAGGAAGTTAATTGCTACTTCAAAAGTCCAAAAAAGATATTTTTGTATCTTGCAAAAAAAAAAAAAAAGAAAGAAAGAATTCTTTTAAGTCAATCTTTTGTAACACTTGCTTTCTGTGGTGAAAGAGGACAGATGAATACAGTATGGTCCATGCAGGTGGATAAATCTCCCTTTCTATAGAATGATTCTCAAGTAAGTATCTGCTTCCTCATCTCGGGAAGTTTGACTAAGGATGATGTTTGAACTTACCCAACGTGACCCAGGAGGAAATAGACCACAAATCACTTTAATTAATTCTGTAATTATCTTAATCTTTGAAATTATTTTGTTACACATAATTGTACTGGAAATACTGTTGGAGTTAGTATAGTGTAAGCATACATTTTCTATATATAATTTGAGACATTAGAAATTTCTGAAGTTCTAAGGTTCACATTTGTCTAAGTTGAATATGCTATGTCTAATAGAAAGTGGTCATGTTGGCTTCATGACAAGACACCTGGTTTATGTTTTTGATTGCAGGAAATAATTGAAGAGAAGTTTTGTAAGCATATATGGTCTCGCTTTTCTTCTCTTTTGTGGTACTGAGGATTGAAACCAGAAGTTCCCATTGAGCTGCATTCCCAGCCCTCTATAAATTTATTTTTAATTTCTTTTATTTTGAGGCAAGGTCTTGTTAAGTTATCCAGTCTAGTCTAGAATTTGCAGTCTTCCTGATTCAGCTTCCCAGAGTGCTGGGATCACAGCTGCGTACCACCATACCTGACTTCTTTTACACCTTTTAAATGACTTTAAATGATTTTGTTTTCTGTTGCTGACTAACTGAAGGTATGTTTTCTGACTAAGTGGGAATTTAGACTGTAATGTAATTAAAATCAAATTCTTCCTTGACTATTTAAGATAAGTGTACATTTATGGAAAATCCTTGTCCATAAATTGAGGGTTTACTATAAACCTCATAGGCTGTAGATAGTAGTAAAAATGAGTATTTATATATAAATGATCTTGCAGATCTCATGTAGTCCAAGTTTTATAAGTATTATTGCTGTTTCTATTTCTCAGGAGCACAATAAATTACCTTTGTTACTTAATAGCAATTTATTAGTCATGTATCTCTTCATATTAACTATACTGGTGACTATTCTTAAAATTTAAAATACTGACTTCTTATATGTAGCACATTCAAAAATTTATATACTGATCCTATAATGACTGTGAAAAGTTTGGAAGAAAAAAATCATTTCTTACATCTTTTAGAGAAAATACTAGTCTTCTATAAGGATAAAAGCCTGGGTATCTTTAATGGCAAAAGTTATCGAAATTATATTATTATTTAAAAAAAATCTCTGTATAACCCCATGCTCCCATTCTGATATGTAACATATAGCTTCGTAGTGACAACAACCATAATCATTAAATTAAGCCGAATTTATCTTAATTTCAGTTCTTGTCATGTTATCTCCAAGGAAAACATGGCAGAAAGAAATAAAGCAGCATATACTATTTTAAGATGAAAAAATTATAGCTATAATTATGGTGTGTGCTCCAATGCTTAGAACTTAAAATAACCAAAGCATTTTTGCCTGACAGACTTGAATTGAACAATTAAAACTTTTTTAAGATTTGCAGTCTTTCAGTAAGTTAAATTGTTTCAGTCACACTGGAAACCACCTCCCACCTCTTCATCAGGATGTTGATTCAACAAAGGGAGGCGACTAATGGGGCACACGATGTATCAGAAGTGAAACCAGGAAGCCCATTATCAGGAAGACAGGACACGGTGTGCAATAATCACAGTGATTGAGTCAACGATACAGGAGAAGAGGCTACTTGTTACATAAATTGAAACCCTTGCAGCCCGAAAGAGCTCTGTTTCCCACTCAGACTTAGGTATTTGTCTTCCCCAAGTCTCGCGTTGACACTCAATTCCCAATGCCACTTGATACTGGTATTTGGAGGTATTGGATGAACTCAGGGAAGCCTGCCCCTGTGATCGCTTTACCAGCTGTTTATGAAGAAGAGACAAACATGCTCTTTGCTACGTTTTGATGCAGCCCTAAGAGGCCAGTGCTATGTTATTGTACTTCTCATTCTTCAGAACTGTATAAAAATTTGACCTTCTTTTTAAAATATTATTTTGTCGATTGATTGATTTCGGTGCATGGGTATTGACCTCGGGACCTTCACATTGAGTTACATCCCTAGCCTTTTTCTTTTTTCTTTTTTTGAGACACGCTCTTGCTCATTTGCCCACACTGATAACTTGAGATCTTCCTGCCTCATCCTCCCAGAGTGCTGGGATTATAGACGTGCACAACCATGGCTGCAGTGACTTATTTTCCTCGTAATTCACTCATCTATGATGTCCAGGTACAGCCACAGGAAACAAAAACTAAGAGTTGTAGTCAGATGTGTGTCCCTGTGATAACGACTTGAGCTAATAGACGTGGAAAGGGGAAGGTTGTCTTGGCTCACAGTTCTGGCTCGTTCCATGCTGCACTGACCCCACGAGTTTGGAGCCTGCAGTGAGGACATAGGGTGGAAGTAGATATTTTGTTCATGGCAACCAGGAAGCAGGGAGCGGAAGAGGAAAGGTTGCGAACCTAGTATGCCCTCCAGGGGTTTCTCTGCTGACCTGAGTTCCTGCCACCAGGCCAGGGATCCTCCTGAAAGTTCCACCAGGTCCCAGCAGTGCCACAGGCTAAGGACCAAGCCTGGACACAGGCTCCTCTGGGAAACACTGGAGACGGACAGACCCTGAGGGCGGAGCTGGTACCAAACTCTCCTTCACTGATGGTTGGGAGCGAAGCTGTCTGTGCTCTGGTATCTAGCACAAGGCCACTGCTTCTCATGAGTTTGGCAGGGCCCCGTGAGACGTGCACACAGCACAAAGTGACTCAGGCTCCCCTGAGATAATACAGACAGCTCCTCTCTGTTCTCTGTGTGACCAAGGCATGATGCTTTGTTGGAGATTAGATGTTCCTCCTGTTCCGGATCTTATCCTCCCCTTAAAATTCTCTGAAAGCAGTATTATTCTCACTGTTTTGATTTGCTCGGATTCATTGTTTTTCTTTATTGAATGTTCTGTTTTGATTGGTTTTATTCTGTTTTGTTTTGACCCATTTTACTGTGTCTGATGGAATGGACAGCCATTGTGACGATAACAAGATATATTACAGTAGCCATTGTTCATTTCCTATGATACTGCTTCGAAGTTCTGTACCACTTTTGCTGCTTTGTTTTGATTGGCTTTTCTCTGTTTTGTTTTGTTGGATTTTATTCTCTTTAAAATAAAAAAAAGAAAATTAATAGGGAGAATAAAGTTAAGGAAAAATTAAAAGAAAAAAACTTCTCTAAACAGCCTCTTCTGCTGATCGTGTGAGTGAATGCTTGGCAGTTGTTGGCAGTCATTTCTCCCATCAGGACAGGGTTCGATCTGACCTCAGCTTTCTGAGTCCTCATTTCTTCATCCTCCACCTTCTTCCCTCTGGAATTTCAAGAGCTGTGCTGGACATGGCACACTAATTTAAAGAGAGAGATGTAAGCAAGGAAACAAAACATCATTCCCTGGGAAAGAAGGGATGTGAACTATAGAGTCTGCACTTTTGTATGATCCCTGCCTCAAGGAAACCTCTGATGTGGCACACAAGGGAGAATTGGGCCAGGGAGGAGGCACAGGAGACAGAGGATGCCGAGGCAGCTACCTTTGCAGCAGAGGAGAAGCTGAGAGGACACAGCCAGAGTGTAGGTCACCATACCTCCAAGAACCCACAACAAAGCCCACACTGACTTCCAGGTGGTCTTTGCACCCTAGGTAGATATAGGGAAGCTGTGTGCAGAGGAATCTCACTCAGAGTGCTGAAAATCAAAGACAAAGAGGAGAATCATGAAGGCAGGTAGAAAAAGCACCACTGCACCAAGTGGAAGAAGGTTCATATGGCTAGTGTGCTTTCTGCTCTGGAGGATACGAAGGCTGGAGGTTGCACACTGTTTTAACAACAAACTGGAAATCATTAAAAATCAACGAACCTTCATAGGCGACAGGGAAAACTGCTGCCTCTCTGCTTAGACTTGTCAGCACGGATATCACAAGTTCGCAGAGCACACACTCTCACACAGCAGTGCCGCGAGGAACCAGCACCGCTTAAGGGGAAGATGTGGATTGTGTGGAGAGACTGGTGGGAGACAGCAAGTGCAGGGACCCAGCCATTAGGGGCCCCTCACCTTGGGATAGTTTCACCCCAGAAACTGAAGTGGTTTCTCTGCAGGGATTTCCCCTCTGGCTTCCTGCAGCTGGGGGTGGAGAAAGAAACTTTTCTGAATGCTCCAGAGCACTGTGTTCTGAGCAAAGTTTGCCCTCAGGAGAAAGACGTCAATGCCAGCCTGCCCTGCTGGCTGTTATGAGTCCTAGCTGACGGAGAAAAGCGAAATCCCTGCCCCAGCCAGCTCTGATCCCCGACACACAGGCAAGGCAATGCCCTACTCCAGCCCACTGCTCTCAAGCTGTACCTCAGTGTGGAAAGATGTTTTAAAAAGTGGAGGGGAACCTGTGAAGCTCACAGTAGAGACCCACTGGCTGGCCGAAAGACTGAACCTAATCACGGCACTGCCAAGTGTCCCCCTTCCCCACACATCATGAGCTCTAAAGGCCTGTTTGAAGCTGTTCCTTTAATGCAAGGCCATGTCCAACTCACAAGGAAAAAGGACAAGGTTTATTAAAAGGCAAAACACAACAAACAAACAAACCCTGGAAGTTTTGCTCTATTTCCACTCTACCTTCCTCAGTTTCCATGTTACTAGAGTGGTTCGCAGAACTCAACAAAGCACCTTGCTTGCCTTTACTGGCTCATTATAGAGAATATGAAAAAGGGCATAGATGCACAGCCACATGGAAGAGACACAGAGGGAGAGGTATGGGCAAGAAAGTGCAGCCCCCACACAGCCCCCACACCCTCTCTGGGTGTACGCCCCCCACCACACCTCCATACCTTCAACAGCAGGTCTCCACACTCCGCAGTCAAAGAATGCTTTGAATGCTTCCTTCTCACCCGGGTTAATCACTGACTCGGTGGTGTGGTTTGTACATAGGTGGCCCCCCCACAAGCCTCATGTGTCATGGAAGCGACTGGATCTAGCATTTGTGATTGATTCATTGCCCAGTGCTGGGTTTAGTGCTGGGTTTAGCACTGGGATTAGCACCGTGTGAGTGCTGCGCCCGTCCAGGGGTGGAGCCTGCATACTATATGAAGGAGGGAAGAAGGCGTGTTTTCTTGCTCTCTTTTGCCCGGCTGTCTTCTTTTTGCTGTTTGTTCTTGCCACTTGTGGGCCACCATGAACAGCTGCCCCCTCAGCCACACCACCCTTGGAGCCAGCTGATTATGGAATGGTGCTAAACCCTGCGCTAGGCAATGAATCAATCACAAATGCTAGATTCAGCCGCTTCCGTGACACATGAGGCTTGTGGGGGGGAAACCTATATACAAACCACAATACTCAGCCTTCTATTCCTCTTCCCCTGCCAAAGGATGGAGGCAGTGGCTTCAGGTCATGGGCATCTTCATGGTGACCACCTTCATCAGGAGCCCACAAGAGCTACTTGCTAAGAACAAAAGAGGCTCCCTTCAGTCAAGACATAGAGAGGGACCATGAGCTCCGTGTCAGGAGCTAAAGTAAGAAACTGAAGGCTGAAATAAAATAGTCTCATAGTTCCCATGTTGTTCAGGAGATTGATAGTGGTTCAAGTTCTATGGGGGGAACCTTGAGCAAGAACATTTGCAATTATACTATGATATTACAACTTATCTCCTGAGACAGAAAAGGCAATGTTCAGAGAAAAACCTGTAGCATCAATGCCAAAAAAAGAAAGATCAAAAATGAATGACCTAAGATTTTACCTTAGAAAAAGGAAAAGCAATTGAAATTCAAAGTAAGCAGAAGAAAAGAAATAATAAAAATCAGAACAGAAAGCAATGAAATTGAAAATAGAAGAGCAATATAGAAAAAAATTTAAATCGACAAAACTCAAAGATGGTTCTTTGAATAGATAATTAAAATTGCTAGACTGCTGGATAACTATGAAAAAGAAGCAAGGACACATTACTTTCAGGAATGTATCAGTTAATATCTACACAGACAACAGAGATACTACAGGGATGATAATATAACACTGTGAACAGCTCTATGCCCATAAACTTGACCAAGATGAAATATAACAATCTCTAGAACTACACAATCTGACAAACTCATAAAAGAAATAGACAAACTAGTAGAAATTCAATCAATAATTCATAACCTTTCAAAAATAAATACAGGTCTAAATGAACACACTGGTCGATTCTATACCAAACATTTTTAAGGAAAACTGCACCAATTTTCCAAACTCTTTCAGAATATGGAAATAGAGGGAATGTTTCCTAAGCCATTTGATGAGGCCAGAAATATCTTATTGCCAAGGAAGTAATACTGTTAGCAAAA
This sequence comes from Cuniculus paca, assembly GCA_004365215.1. Lineage (NCBI taxonomy): Eukaryota > Metazoa > Chordata > Mammalia > Rodentia > Cuniculidae > Cuniculus > Cuniculus paca. The sequence goes on from RJWT010001048.1 coordinate 34,992, forward strand.
CAATCTGTAAATCTCACAACTATAGATTTCTCATTCAAACTATGAAAAATGATGCTAGAAAGAAAACCAGATCTGTAAATGGAGACCATATCAAGGAAAAAAAGTAAATGAAAGTGAAAGACACAACAATAGTTACAAAAGGACCATTAATTACCTGAAAGGAATGTCAACATAATTAATGACCAGGGAAATGCAAATTAAAACTGCTAGAACACATTGCTTTCCACACACTGGATTAAAAAGACTAGCAATATCATGTCCTTAATTATGTAGAGCAACCAGGAGTCCCATATGTGACTGAGGAAGATAGAAAACTGTACTATTACTTTCCAAAACAGCATGGCAAGTTTTTTTGCTTGTTTGTTTGTTAGTTTATGTAACTTAGATCTACTTTTCCTGTAAAGGCTTAGTCTTACTTATTCAAAAAGAATGAAAACTTACTTCCATGAAAAATGCATATGCAGTTATCCATATCAATTTTATTCATATTAGTCAAGAACTAGAAAAGACCCAAACAAAACTTCCATAGCAAATAGAACACATTGCTTGAAATTCAAACAATAAAATATTCTCAGTGATAAGAAGAGACAAATTATTAATAAATCCAACAACATGGATGAGTACAAAAAACATTACCTTGACCCAAAGAACACAGATACACTGTATGATTTAACTTACATGAAAAATCTGGAACAGAGAAAAATAACAGAAATCACAAAAGTGATAAATAATTGTTGGTATTGGGCTTGGTTTGTCTGCAGAAGGGAATGTGGGAGCTTTTTCAGTTGACTGACATATAATTATGATTACAATGATTGACACATAAGTAAATGAATTTTCAAAGCTTTTCAAACAGTCCACTTAAGATATGCTCATTTCACTTATATTTCAATTATATTTCACTTATACTTCAATTATATTTCAATGAAGTTAATTAAAATATTTCCAGTTATAAGTGGTGAAAATGATGTCACTGACAGTTATAGTTTGGAAAGAAAACAAATTAAAGCAAAGGCTAACGAGAAGTGATTAACAGTACCAGAGTGAAGATGCAATTGGAGATGGCCCTGTACTCCTCACTTAGGACAGAATGCGAAGGTTAGGATAAAGAGAGATCTGAAAGAGGTTAAGAAGCTACCCAAGCACTCGGGAGGCTGAGGCAGGAGAATCACTGTGAGTTTGAGGCCAGCATGGGCTATATAGTGAGTTCAAGGTCAGCCTGAACTGCATGTCATGTGAGACCCTGTCTCAAAAAAGCTTAATAAATAAATAAAGAAATAAATAAGTTACCCAGGGAGATGGCTGGGAGAGATTAGGAGTGGGACCCCTTCAACCAAAGAATTATAGAGTGAAGTGTTGCATTCAGGAAATCCACTGGGAACTGCCAGGACTATGCAGCATAGTAGACATGTGGGAAAACAGGAAGAGAAGGGTAAGGGACTGGGGATGGGAGTTACAGCATTAAAGACTTTGGCTTCTACTAGAGTTAACTGTAGAGCTTTTGCAAGATTTACAAAGAGCAATGTACCCTGACTTAAACTTCAGCATGATTAACCCAGCTGTTGGCTTGAGACGAGATTGCACATGTTGGGGGTAGGGAAGTAGCTCAGTGGTAGAGCACCTGTGGAGCATGCAGGAGGCTGTGAGCTCCATCCCCACAATCAATCAGTCAATCGATCAATTAAGTTTTAAAGATCACACAGGTCAAAGGTCCAGATGTTTCAATAGGAAGGGAGAGATGAAGAGTGACCTTGAGGATAGTGGTGGCCATGGTAGTTTATGGACAGAGCTGGATTCTGGGTCTGTTTTGAAGGTTCCGTTAGCAGGATTCATTGTTGTATCACACGTGAAATGTGGGGAAAATGAGAGGAGTTCAAATGACTTCCAGGTATTTTAATTTAAACAACTGGGAAGACAGATCTGATCTCGACCTCGATGAGAAGGACTAACTATGGGGCAGATACTGGAGAGAAGATCAGGGATTCTGAGTCTGACAAGCTAAATGTGTATGTTCTATTGCAACTTCTTACCCTGAGTAGAAACATGAGCACTGTGCTGGGCACCTTCCCTAACCAAATGATTTGCTGAACTCTACCTTTTTCCCCTTTCATAGAAAAGAAGTTCCAACTCTGATTTGTTCGATTCTAAAACTCTCACTGCTTCCATGTTACCTTAAGAGTGGATAATGGAGTATGTTTGAAATAATGTTTAAGGAATATTTAACCCGACTTTGCATTCAATGCTTAAATCTTCTAAACAGTATCAAATATTGAAATTTTATTTTTCATTAAATTGAGTACCCAAAACTAACTTTTCTTGCAAACACGCTTCCAAATTTTTTTTAACTATTTGAAAGATGTTTTTGCCAAGAGAAAAATCAAAAGTTGATACTTTGGCATTTTAGACAGAGTACTTCAAAGATCTCAGATTCACTAATCACTTAAAAATGATTGATAAATATTTATCAACTAATTTTGTGGTGAACTGAATGACTGAATAGAAAGTTTCAAGTTTCCCAAGTAGGTTATAAAATGACAAAGACAAGGTGTAAAGGTAAACTCAAAACAGAATCTGAGTCTTGCCTTCATCCACCACTGGAATATTTCCCATTCTTTCTGTCTTCCATGCCCTTAAAAGTCATTCACTCAACTACAGGAACTTCTGCTATAAAAGGAATATTGTCTCAAAAACCCTATACTTCCCCCTAGTCTTTAAGAATGGTCTACTGTCACAAAACTGGAAGAATTCCTGTGACCAAGTCCTTGTGTATTGATAAATGCAACTCCAACCAATCTCTGTGTGGGTGCGTATGTGTGTACACACAAATATGCATAGTGTCTGGATATAATAGATACAGGGACCTAATAAAGAAAATTATACTTTAATCTGTTTACACATATCGAACATTAGCCACAGTGTATACCTGCAGCTTGGCTCACAAGATTGGTTGCCTGACATGAGTCCCTTGGTACACATTCTGCTTTCTACTCTACAATTCACTTTAATTATGAATGCATTCCACATACACCACTCCCACTTAGCCTTTGTTGTCACAGTGAGGGCTTTAGGAAACTTCTCACAGCAGGAATTTTGGAGTCAAATGCTTCCTGTTCTGTCCTGTTTTGCAAAGCCCAAAGGAACCACCCAAATTAAGCAAACGGCTCATTTTCCACCAACGCTGACAAAGATGTCTGCCACCGAGAGATGGCTCAGCCACCCAGGTGGGAAATATTGCTGCAGACCAGACAGCTGCTCTCAATGCCAGAACAAACAGGTGTGGGTTTTATTGATGCAACAGAAGTGAAATAAATAAAGCAAAATAGAGCTCTGGTTAAAATTTCAGAGTTCCCAAAGTAAAATGCAGTGCAGAAAAGCTGCACTGTAAATAGCAGCGTGCCCTTTCCTGAATTGGCTCAAAGTCACACCCTTGACCCCCTGTATCTCTTGGTCTCACCACCAGATCTCCCATGGCAACTTTGTATCATAGCATTAGTTGCATTCACAGAGGATTTACTTCTGATGGAAAGATACTTGCAGAGAAAGAGGTACATATTTGTAAAACCTACTCACTATTTTTGTGCATTGGGACTTAACTATGTCAGGTGAAAAAGTCTGAGTTAATCTGCTGGAGAAATGCAATTAATTTACCCAAGCCAGAAGCCAAATATGAGTATGTATGATGAGTACCAATCAATTCATAGCATTCAGAAGTATTCATTCGAGTGAGCACAGACAAGACAGTCTGTCCACCAGGCACCGTCCATGTTGCTGATGCACTGAGCCAAGGATTAGCAAATTATGCTTGACGAGTTCTTTCCACAGCCTTACCTGACTGATACAGATGGCACTGCTGGCTCGAGGCTGCACAGAGATTAAAGTGTGGAGGCCCATATTGTGTTGAGGCTCGCATCACACCGCACATCGGACCTCTTGGCAGAGTGGTGACTCAGTTTCTCACGGCATTGGGTGATATTCTAACAACCCCAGTCAGTTAGAGGTAACAAGAGGACTGTAACACTGCAGAGCATCGTGCATCACACCAAAAGAAGACTTATGCTGCATTTTTTCCCTCTTGTCAAATGTATGTGGCTTTCAAGATCGCATAGTCCCAGATCTGATTTCAAGAGGCATGTGAATCTGGGTACCGAGGAAGACCTCAGACATCTATGTCATTCACACAGCCTCCCCAGAGTCCATCACATCTAATTATAACTCAAAAGATCCATATACTCGCTGAACAGCACATGTAAAGTAGGAGGGGTTATCCTGGCCATGGAAGCCAAAAAAATAAATAAATAAAAATAAAAAAATAAAAAAGCACCCTTCCAGTCGGAAACGAAGGAATGTGGAGATTCTAACTCAGCCAGTGCTCCAGAATATGTCTCCCACCCGAATGCCCACAAATAACACATTGTAGGTAAGCTGCACGCAGGGATTCCATGAATCTGGAGTCTAGTCTGCAAATCTGCACTTCAAACAAACTTCAGCTCATGGCGTTACTAGCACTCACAAGTCCTGCTTGGAGTAGCGAGTCACTAGGATTTCTTCTGTTTTCAAGCAGCATGTGCGACTCTGACAAGATGTATAATGTAACACCAAGTCACTGTTAGAGACTGAAATTTGTATCTTATTGGAAAAGATGTGCTAATATATACATCATCCCTGCGTTAGTCAGCTTTCCCATTGCTGAGACTAAATGCCTGACACTTGTAACTTAGAGGAGGAGAGGTTTATTTTGGAGCATGGTTTTAGAGGTTTCAGTCCATGTTTTAGCTTCAAAGAAGAAACATCGAGGAGGACGGGACATCATGGAATTAGAGAGCAGGTCTTCAGCCCGAAAAGAAGGAGCCAGAGACCAATGGAGGGCCGGAAGTCACGCCCATGACCCATGACGCACTTCCTGCAATTGGATGGCACTTCCTAATAGAGCTTTAGCTCTGAACTCATGGAAGGTGTCACCGATTGATAAGGATTTGCCCACACAAGCCAAACCGCCCTCCAGGAGTCTCTGGTCAGTCATTTTGACAGTTGAGATTAATTAGCACGATCTCCAAATATAAGACTCAATGAAAGCTCTTGACTCTGTTCCACAAATGACTTCAGAATGGGCAATTTCTTATCTCAGGGTTTATTCCTATTTAAATCTAATTTTCTATGAGGTCTCTCTGGAAATGTGGATAACTTGAGGAAACGATGTGCTGCATGTATCGTACCGGCACGAACATATTGGGACCAAGCTAGAGCTTGGTCATGCAGTTCTTGTTTGTTTTTGTGATTGTTTTTTCTTGTTTTATTGCACTTTAATTTTACCTTATGGATATCATAGTTTAAGACATGCCAGGGAATGGCTGAAATTCTGAGTGAAGAAAATGCTTCTGGTTGTTTAACATGAAATGTATCTGTTGGTGAGTCACATTTGGAAGTACCTAACACCAACGATACAGTCATTTAAAAGCTCAAATATACAGAACTTCTTTTCTACCTACCTAGTTCAGGAGGAAAAAAACGTGCTAAATTATTTATCATATTTCTATTTTTGAGAACCTTGCTGGGATATTTTTAAAATGGAGATGCTTCATTCTTACTGATCTTCCAATTTTTCTTAGAGACTTTGTAAAGAAGCCAAATATATTACGAGGAATCTTAATTACTATTATAATACTCCTGGGTATGCTATTGAGAAGACACAGTGCTGTTGAAGAGAATCCTCTTTCATAGTTACTCAATATAAGCATTGCAAATTTATTTCCAAATCACAAAGTTTCTACTTTCTGCTTATGGAACTATGATCAACTTAGATTAGCTTTTTATAAATCTGAGTGTTTTTTTTGTTTTATTTTGTTTTTTGAGAAAGGGGATGAAAAACACATCTTTCTCAGAGCTCTGGGTATACAGTGTAATCTTTCTTTTAAAAGAAATGCAGTTGCCTCTTCACTTTTGAAAACTCTGTTGTCTAATGCTGTGGAGAAAAATCGACTTCCTCTTCTGCTGAACAGAATTTCCAGTACTCATTCATTCATTTATTCCTTCAGAGTACCCATGAAATGCCTTGTTTTAGGCAATGAATGCTGATGAAAAGCTAAATATATGTACTTTTTAGTTAAGTTGGCATACACACACAAAGAAAAAAAATAAGTGTGTGATCCAATAATGAAGACATGCATAGGGTATTACCAAAGCATAGGGTATTTGCATAAGGTATTATCAAAGAACCCAGGAGAAAACACGATGTGGACTGGGGAAAGAAGAGGGTAGTCCAGGCAGAGAAGTCAGGGTAGCAAAGTTGATTTCTCTGTTTCAGCCATAGCAATCTGCACCTGACAAGCATGACATCGATTAACTTGCAAATAACATGAGCAGAAAGATAGTGCTGTTCATTTACCAAGGAGGGCGCTGGAAGTTTCCTAAATAAGCAAATATTGCCAGAACACTGGTAAACTAGGATTTGGAACCAGATTCTTTAACTCCAGAATTTGAACACCAGTCTAGTTCACCTAATCACAAGTGCAAAACACAAAGCAAAATTCTACTTTTGTAAAAGGGCACATCCAGCATACGTGCAAATCCTCCGGCTGCCTTCCCTCATTTCTGTGGTGCTGCCTGTAGGATTCTTATTAGAAAAGTCTTGAACATGTCACATATCTAACCCCTCAGACTACTACAAATTGCTTCTTTAGCAATGCAGACTTTGCACCTTTCATCCTGATTTGTGTGTGGTGCATGCGTGTGTGCATGCGTGCGTGTGAGGTGTGCTGAAAGTGCAGACATAACTTTAGGGCACACATTTCCACTAGGACTGTGCCACTATTGCTGGTATGACTGATTCTTCACTTTGCTTTAGGAATACCTTTAAATCCATAGTTACCTGACTTTCAGAACCATTATAAGAAAAATCTCCATTCCAAGAAAAAAGGGAAACATAACCTCCTACCCATGGATTGGAATTATCCACAATTACCAAGATCATGTGGAATTTTATAATGCACTCAAAGGAGAGAGACTGACATTGCCCCATCTGCCTTTTCTGGCTTAATGTTCTACTCCACCATTAACATTTTATTAAGTTGATCAGATCTCCTAGTGACAGTTTATTCATGGATATGTGCTCTACCACAACTGCTTGTACTATAACTGTGGTGTCATTCCCTGCCACCTTCGATTTCACTTGTCCAACTGCCTGCATCTCCATTAAATTCTAACGCGAGAGAGACGTCTGTCTGCTTTGCTATTTGCAAAACCTTTATAGCAATCACCACGTACTTAAGGCGCCTCATAAATGTAAATTAAGTGAGTATACACATTTGCAACAGTAGTCCTAACTTTCTCTGTCCAACCATGAAATGAATTGTGTGAGAAGTAAAAGAAAAAAATAAATAAAACCAGGAATTTACTTTAGGATGGTCATTATCTAATTCGTGTGCACAGAACCCAGAAAATAGGAATTACAGGAAGTGATTTAAGCAACTAAATTAAACTCTACTATTGTGCATTAAAGTAAAATATTAAGAAGAAATTTAAACTATTTCCTGTGTTAAACATTAACACAAATCCAGACAGAGTCAATCAACATTCTAAGTTGTCAACAGTCACAAAAGGAGAACTGCTTGAATCATCTACTTTAGTCAGTACATAAATAGGAAATGGATTCCTTAAAACGTAATCCTTCAGTTTTCTATTTGCATAATTAAAGCTAAGGAAGAAGCTCACTTACACAATTAGTTTTCCCAAGGTAAGTAGTTACCATGACAATGGTTATTGTTTGAGGATGATCAGGATATTATTGAGTATTATTCAGTGCAAAATGATCACAGTGTGATCCTACTCAGTAAGTCAGTGTATCTGAAGATAAAAAGGTAAAAGCAGGATATGATTATTCCAAGCTCTTCATAAATGAGATTTTCTAAATTACGTTTAAGGAAAGATCGAACTTCCTTCTTTTCTTCAAAAGGCAAAGTACCACTAATTTATTCCGATGTCACACAACACCCCCTTAGATCAGGAGACACGCAGGCGATGTTCCAGAGAGACGGTCTCTCTGTTCGTAATTACCTGCTGTGACAGTGTCACAAAAAGATGATTTTCACAGACACTCCATCACCAAGAAAAATTCACCCCCCAAAAATTTCGATTACAGGATTAGGAATGTGTTTCCTTTTGTATACTTAAACAATGCAATTTTAAAGAAAAAATATATAATATGCTTTAGAAAACCAGTTTCAAAACCACCACCAGGAGTGGGGTTTAGAACTTCATTTTAATATTCAACCTCTTTGCAGTTTTAAGCATGATATATAGAGGCTTAACTGGAGATTTTTGGAAGAGTATAGTTATGCAAGATATCAACCTGCGAAAGAAAATACAGATACAGAAATTAATCACGGAAATTCTGAAACTTGGTCACCTCTGTCACAATTGTTCTTCAGCATGTTTTTCAGAGCATTCTTGAAAGTTGTTTAAAAGAATTCTGCCAAGAGAGTAAAAGTAAAAAAGAAAGAAAAAGGTATTTTAAAATGTCGATTCGATCGGCTGTGACCACAATTTGGGTTCAAATACAATAGGGAAATTCATCAATGCCTAAATGAATAAAATTTATGAATGTTTATAAGGTAGTACCAAAAATAAAAAGCAGTCATACATTCTCGTGATTTTGCTATTTTAGTTTTTTTAGATTTGTGTGAACTACATGAAGTAATACAAGAGTTTACATGACAGGCTTGTTTATCCATTTTATATTCTAATGTCAACTCACGTGGACATATTTGTCTAATATTTGGGAAGCTAAGTGGTCAGAGGACAGTCAACCAAGACCATTCTCTTTCCCACTAGTGTGGTCCATACCACCAGAAGAGGAAGAGCTAAAGTCCATCACTGAGTCCACCCTTTAGCTACACTATCAGGAACGAGTTCTTGTATGGATGGGAAAATTTTGTCTTAAATAATAAAAAACAGCATTCTCACCATATTCAGAATTCCTTTTTTTCCTTAATGCCAATGTACACCAGAGTTCCAACTACCGGGACGGCAGAGAACAAGAGAAGACAGGAGATAGCAGAGCACAGGGATGGAAACCTAAAAGTTTAATTTTCCTCACTCTGAAATTCTACAGCTAGCTTCCTTTTTGGTGCATAACGTACTGTGTGTGATGCGATACAGTTGGCATCGTTATTGCCTTTTATAGGATGATGCGATGTTTTATATAGTTATGTATCATGATTTACTGAAAGTGGAGTCAGAGATATAAAAAGAAAACATCTCAAGTGAAAAATTACAGCCGCTATCAACCCTACAGGGGCCCTATTTTTAGGAATAAGGGTTTCTTCACACGCTTTCAGATGACAAATGACTCATCACACATACACCACATATTCGGCAAATCTTTCTAGAAACTGTTTTGGATAACTAGAAACCCTTATTAAAATATTTAAAATAATTACATATGATTATGAAATTGCTTCATAAAGCACAGAGTAGAATCATAAAATTCCTGCATGAGTCATTCATTCCCAAGCCCCAATATTTTTTTTCTTTTTAGGCAAATGATTCTTATTCGCTAATTACAAGTTTTGATTAAATTGGATGAATAAAGCATGTCTGGTTTGTCTACTGACTTTGCCAAAGATTAACTTTTCCTGGCATAGAAATAAGACTGGACACAAAAGCACACAGATTTCATCCTACTGCTGAAAAACACTAACTAAATGAGATGATTTTGGTGGAAATGCAACCAAAAAATTAGGGAGAGATATATAGTCCATTCCATTCTGTGGTGTAAGAGATATTTATCAAATGTGCCCACAGTATAATGTGGCTAATTTAATTCCAAATTCTTAGATTCACTTACCCAAATGAAGATGAACCTTTCAAAGCATCAAAGAACCTTTCAAAGTTGTGGGCCAACTCATTTTGAGTTCCATGATGCTGTCCTTAGAATTCCACAAGGAGGAGGAGAATGAGAAGGAGGTGCAGAAGAAGGAAAAATTGGATGGAACGAGGGAGTCAGAATGAAGACTTAAAGAGAGAAAGAACCTACTATTCTTTATTAAGAGCCTAGTATGTTCCAGATACCAACTGGCCTTTCCGCACTAGATTAAACATTATCAGCCTTGTCTCATGCATGTTGACACTAAACAAGGATTAGGAACATCCCTAAGATCGGGTGTGGCTTGACATCAGGTAGTCACTGGGTAACAAAGGTTTACCCCAGACTTCAGGTGCTTACTTGCTTCACAGTCACTTTACTTGCTCACGGCCTTCTGGGTTGGCAATCTGGAGTGTGTTCAGTTGGGCCGGCCTAGTGTTGGTCCTTGCTGAGGTTGCCCCTCTGGTTGCAGCCATCAGGGGACTTGTTTTGCCTGAATGGCCTCAGACATGTTCACTGCCATGTTGGTTTTGGGCATGACCATTGGCCGGGTCCCACGTGTCCAGGAGCAGACAGAGCAGTCACATTCCCAGAGAGCGAGCTTTGCGGTGCTAGAATGCCATGTCTATTGTTTATGATGCTCCATCGTCCACTGGCCGGGGAGACTCACAAATGTAAGTCTAGAGAAAGTGTGGGAGGCCACATCCTGTGTAGATACAAAGAAGCTGCTAGAGTAACACCATGCTAGAGTAACAAATTGGTGTATGTGTCACACATTTAAAGAGTGGCAAGCTCAAGATTCAAATTCAGTTCTTCCTGGTGACTACTCTCAGATTCTTTCCACTATAGCATGTAAGGATTCCACTTTTCAATGCATGCCACCAAAACCAAACCAGAAATGACAGCTACGTGTGGGTTAGTAGTTGTAAAACTCTACCTTATTAAAATTTTTAAAAATATTTTTAATATTCCTTGCATTAGCTTTTGCTATGGCAACGAGCAACTCCAATATCTCAGTGGAATTCAGTTATTGCAGTTCTCAGACCGTTTCCTAACCATGGAAAGTCTGAGGGCTCGATTCTTCAAGAGTCGCCATCTCCTTCAGTTCATGCTGGCAACACAATTTTCTCCACCTTCTCCTTAGGGGTCACATCTGTTTCGCTGTATTCATCTGTTTTTACCAGAACCACATCAACAATTCTCTTTCTGACATTTCTAACTGTCTAGATTTGTGCTAATATCGCAACCACCAGGAACTTAGGGCTACTGGGCATCTGCAGTATAATGAGTTTAAACTAAGAAGTGCTGATACTGAAAGCTTGCTGCAAAAACTCTCATTGATGTTTTGTATTGATTACATGTGGAAGTTGTAATATTACAAATACATAGGATTAAGTGGGATATATTAACATTAGTAAACTTATTGGAGTAATTTTATCTGTTTCTTTTTAAAATGTAGCCCCTGGTAGTTTCAGATTACCGATGTGGTGGTTTGCAGCATACATCTTTTCTGGGGTCTTTGGTCCAACTGGAAGTGTTTTCTGGATCCATCTTAGTAACCAAGGTCATCTCAAAGACCAGGATGGCCACACCCTTGATGGGTCTTGCCCTAAATTGTCATGGTTGGCTGACAGAGGCAAAAGTCTTTGTGTCTTTCCTTTCAATCTGGTGCCCACAGCATACTGGATTCATCTCTTTCCTATTTCTTAATCCTCGGGAACAGGCTAATTCTTTTCCTAGTTCATTCTTTGTTGTAATATCTAATCAAACTTACCTAGTAACAACCAACTCGTGTTACAAAAACTCAATATCTCTTAGCCCAGAGTTACAAGTTTATTAGATGCATTTTCATATTTGCTGGCAATCATTTTATCAAAATTTTATCAAGGTATAAAGCATGTCATCATTTTTCCTGCCTCCTATGTTAGCTGGCTTGCACTTGACGCCCTACTGGAGTCCTGTATTGTAAAATTCTTTTTTGGCATCGCGACACCTCTGACATCACTGACTTTACTGGACAGTCATTCTGCAGCAGTGATGGTGAACCTTTTAGAGCTTTGAATAATTTGAAACACATGCCACAGCTTGGCCACCACTGTTTTATAGTAGTTAATGACTCCAGTGTGCTATTGGTTTATAACAAAATGTCGGGTTCTCATTCACGATTCTTAATTTCTTACTCATGCAATGAGTTGATCGCAGCCCTCACTCACAACTTGGGCACCACTGGCCTCAGTTGGGTTCCTTGTGTCTTGGATGAAGAAACATCCACTATGTGAGAACATTGTCTATCATGACAGAGGGCAGGAAGCAAAGAGCACAAAGTCGAACTATGACGCCCTATTTGCTTAGGTGTGACAAATGTCCTGGGTGCTTACTTTTCATTAGCCACACCAGGGGTATGACTGAGTTCAAAACCAAAGTAAAGGGAAGCAAGAGAATGGCAAAGAGGAAACAAATCATTATAGACTGATAATTCAGTCTTCCACATCACTCTCAGAGTTACCTCCAAACCCAAATTTTACCTATAGGAAGAGATCAATGTCCTTGTTGTCCATCAAACATTCAAACCTACACCAGTCCTCCCTGACATGCACAATCTCTTTATCCATCAGACATGAGGCTGGAAGAATCTTTCACACAAAAGCAAAATGAAAAATGGAAGTCAGCTACAAAGGACACTATTTTAAAAAGTGCAGCATGGACTGGCAAAGCCAAAGCCCGTACCACTGTATTAAGTATAAAAGAAAGAACTGGACTTTCTCTGCAATTAAATTAACTCTGCTACAATAGTCACTGTTTTGCCTTTTACTTGATGTTGTCTCACAAAACTGCAGACTAATTTTGTTTTTCTGGCCAGCTTTTAACACTTCCAATTAACACAGACACTTCATTTGCTAGCTTATTCCCTTCTCTTTGACATTCATCTGTTAACAAAATGAAACTATCCTAATTTGAACTCTATTTAAACATTCAAGTTAATTTAATAATCTTAAAATTTAGCATTGCTCTCCTTTAAGAATAATCAATATTCTTTTTTTCTCTCTTCCTTGTGTTCCTAGAAGACCGTTGTATAATATTTTTCCTAGAAATGCCTGTAATATTTCAGTTCTCTGAAGACTTCATGAATTTTTAACTTTGGAAATTCCAACTTAAAGTATTAAAGTATCAGTGTTATGTTTTATACATTGCCATGTAGAATTTAAGCACAAATGATTCAAGTTTCAATTATATGACCGAGGATTTAAAAGCAAAACATTAATCAATACCAACAAAATATTTTTAATTTCAATTAATTTTAAGCATGCAGGTCAAAGACTGGTGAAGCTTTAGCCAAAATGATCTTTATATATTTGGATAAAAATTGAAATTTTTTAAAAAAATGAAGTTTTTATGCTAAAGAAACATAAATACTTTTACCTACTGAGTTCATACTATGTGTCGGGCATTCTCTAAAAGTAGATGATTCATTATGTAATTCACATGAAGTATAATCTCTAAATGTCCCATTAGATTAGAAAGTTCAAATCTAGTAAAGAAAGGAGTGAAAACTGCAAGAAGACTGAATGTGTATGATTAGTAACAAACATTCACCAGCAACCTGTCTTCTCGTTACTTGACTACAGTGTTTTTGCTTTTATTTTATTTTTGGTAATGGGGATTGAACTCACGACCTCGCGCTTGCCAGGCAACTACCTGAACCGCTGGGCTAAATCCTGGCCCTAATCAACTACAATTGAGCTTCTCTTTATGCATCTTTCTTTGAGTGAGGCTGAGCATTTGTACTGTGAGAGGAGAGAAATGCTCACGATGTACTCTCTATCCAGTTTCTCCACTACTCTACTACGGCTTTATTCACCTCTCTGTTATGTGACTTAACTTTACTATCTCCCCAAGTTCATGAATCTGAAGGAGATCGCTGCTGTGTCTGCCAGGAACAGGGCTTGTGGGAGATGATAAGGATCCGATGAGGAAGGGGCTCTGGTCCAATGGGAATGTGTTCCTAAAGAAGACCAAAGGACACCAGAGGGGTCCAGGGATATAGCTCAGTGGCACAGTGCCTGTCTGGCAAACACAGGTTCCGAGTTCCATTACTTGGATAAAAAAAAAGAAGAAGAAGAAAAACAAACTTCATTGATACCAGAGCTCTCTGTTTACCATATGAGGACATGGAAAGAAGGTGGCCACCGGTGAGCCTGGAAGGCAGACGGCACCAGAAACCACACTGGCCAGCCCTTAATTTTGCCTTCTGAGCTCCCAAAATATGAAAAATACTCTCCTGGTCTGTTTTGTTACAGCAGGGTGGGCAAACTAATACACATCTGTGATTTATTTTCACCGCTCGGTAAGCCTCGCACCCGCCAGGATCCCACTGAAATTACACTTTACACATGACCCAGTGCGCACTGCACTTCTCACCTGACTTCCCTGCCTAATACACCCTGCGTAATTTTTAAAACGTGTTGAACTCTTTTAAACTCTGCTGGTATAACCCACCTCCATCATTTCTCTCAATTATTTGTCTTTTTCACATATTTTTAGAACATTCCTTAGAACACATTTTTAGAGTAATATCAGCAAATAAAACTTGAGGTCAATTTCAAATTATAAATATTGCTGTAGGGAATAGATTTTAAATGTTGATTTTTTTTGAGGTACTGTGTATTTCTTTTTTAATTAGAGCCTGCTTGTCATACAGAATACTGATTTTTGGTGTGGGAGCTGGAACAGGTATATAACAAGTCTCAGTCGTTATCAGTCCTTTTAACCTACCTTTATTCCCTTTCCCCCTGATTTCTTTCCCAACTTCCAAGAGTCTGCATGCTAATTTCCCATCATCTCTCCTTTATTGTGTGTATTTATTTATTTATATTTTAGGATTCTCATATAAGAGAAAACATGAAATATTTAACTTTCTGAGTCTGGCTTATTTCATTTAACACGATGGGCTCCAGTTCCATCTGTTTTCCTGCAAATGACATGATTTCCTTCTTCTTTATGCCTGAATAATATTTCGTGGTCTATAAGTGCTACAATTTTATATGCTGTTTCTACCACATAGTTATTGTGAATTGTCCCAGCGTACGCATGAATATGTATGTACATCTCTGTTACATGCTGTTTTTACTTCTTTCCCAATTGTACCAGGGAGTAGTATAACTGGATCAAATGTTAGTCTATATTTGTTTTGTTGAGGGACCACCATGCTGATTTCCATAGTCATTATACCAACATACGTTCCCACCAACGGTGCAGAGGGCCCTTTTCCCATCCCCTCACCAACACTTACCATCTTTGGTGCTCTTGATGAGCAAGATGGGACCTCAGTGTAGCTATAATTCCTGTTTCTCTAGTGGCTAATGACGTTGAACATTCTTGCACATAGTTATTGGCCATCTGTATTCCTTCTTCTGAGAAGCATCTATTCAGGTCACCTGCACATTTTATGATTGGGTTATTTGCTTTTGTGAGTTCTTTATATATTGTAGATATTTATCATCCAACAGAAAAGTACCTAGCAAAGATGTTTGCTCCCTCTGTACATGATCTCTTCACTCTGTTGTTGCCTTTGCTGTGTAGAAGCTTTTTTTTCCTTCTGCTCCCATCCCACTTGTTGATTCTCGCTAGTATTCTGTGAGCTGCTGGAGTCAGTTTAAGGAGTCTTTGCCTGTGTCTGTGCCTTCTAAACTTCTGTTTTGTATCCAGGTCCTGAGCTATTTTGATCTGATTTTAGCACAGGGTGAAATTAGATCTTCTGCATGTGGATATCCAGTTTTCCCTGCACCACTTTTAAAAAAGACTATCTCTTCTCCAATGTACTTTTGGGACCTATGTCAAAAATCAGATAGTTGCACGTGTATTGGCTTGGCTCTACATTTTCTGTTATATTATACTGATCACAATGTGTAGTTTCTATGGCAATATAATTTTTTTACTTTAGATTTGTAATACAATTTGAAGCCTGGTCTTCTGATGCCCCCAGCATTGCTCTTCATGCTCAGAATTGAACTGATTGTAGGAATAAAGTATTTCTGGGAGAAATCTTTCTTTACTTTCTGAATCACAGAAAAATCTGAAAGACTCTTCTCCATGCCTTATTAAATTATTTCCTTTATATTGTGTACTTTTTCTGTAATCATGAATAAGTTGTCCTTCTATAACTCTCCCAAAAGAAAAGCATAGTTATTAGGTATTTTATGGTTTACTTATATTTTAAAATCTTAGCTCTTATGCTTCAAATATTTAAATAAATATTCATATTTATTTTAGAGTTCTAGTAGCAAATTATGAGGATGATAGTAGTTGCTCAAGTCATGGAAGCATCATTTTTGCATAGATTTCCTCCTGCACTGTGGAATTGGCAGATCCAAGGGGCTTAATTTCATGTGTGGCCTCCAGTATGTACAGACAGGGAGCTTATAGCCATCCTCTGGCACTACGGCTATTCATTTGGGGAAAACCATCCAGACAATAATAAAACAGAATCTGAGAAAGAATGAAGGTCTTCTAGCTAGAGCAGTGACATGATTGGTTATTTAAAGCAGGATGCTTGTGAAGGAGAAAGAAAGTATTATTAAAACTTATACAACAGGCATGAGTAAGACTGCCCCACATAAACCAGAATGGGGTTGTCCGTGCCCACTGGCTCTGCACTTGTGGGTCACTGTTGACCTCGAACTTCTCAGCCAGCACCCTTCACGATGGCGAGGGTCTTTGGTTTGGTGACTTTCCCATGTTGCTCCTGGGTCAAACCCCTCAGATCTGGTTCTCATTTTCCCCACCACAGGTCTTCAGATTCCCCCATCACCTGGCTATTGACCAAGACTCGTGGGGGACACAGGCAGCAGAAGAGGGTACAGAAAGGGGCTCCGGCACATTTCTGCTCCTCCTTCTCAGCCTCGGGAGGCAACTCCAGCAGGAACAGTGCCTGTGAGAGTTTTCTGTTCCTGTCAGACAGGCCTGCCCTGGTCCATCTTTCCTACCCATCCTCAGCAAGAAGATTGGCGTGATTAACTCTTGGTGCTGTTCTCCAAATGGAAGAGCATTGTTCTGTTTGAGGACAATAGTTTTATTTCTTTCAGGTGATGGAAAGAAAGCAACTCTCTTCATTGAGAGGCTCCTATTTACCATAAATAGTATAATTACTTTATGGAAAGAATACAAAACACAAATCAGCAAAATGGAATATATGTCATAGAAAATATGCCCTTCTATACTTCTCTATTCAGATTAAAGCATTAATCGTATCTGAAGATATAGATGCCACCTATCATTTTTCATATCTAGAAATTATTCCTTTGAAGAGCAACAAATATTCAATTATTTATTTAGCATGCCTTCCTGAATTATTTCAGATGCTCCACTTTTCCCTATCACAGACAATTCTACAATAAATACAAGTTGCAATTAATTGCTCAATTCTGCATTTGTGAAATCATTGGCTATGGACTCTGGATTACACATGTTCTGAGCAAAAGTCATATGGGCATTTTAGGCTTTTCATTCACATTGCTGAATAATCTCTACCCAGTTCAGCCCCATTTTTATTACTGAGATCAATAAATGCAAGTGTTCTTATCCTCCCTCTCAGGGATGCTCCATATTACCATTCATTGTCATTTCGTTGATTTCAAACTTCTAAAAATTAATTTTGTTGCCTTTTACTATTTTGTTTTGAATGCTTCTTTTTGCTAAAAGTTTGGTAACTTGTCTATGAATGTCCTCAGACCACATTCTTCATTAAGGTGCTCAGGTTGGTTGTGGTTTCCTTTTATAGTTTTGACAGCTAATTACCCAACTTTGGTTGGCGTATATCTTAGATTTATCTTTTTCTCAGTTTGTCATTTGTCATTCAAATATAGTTTTATGACAGATTTTTTTTTTTAGAAGAATAGTTAATGACAGCTTCCGTAAGCTGATGTTAACAGTTCTACTTGCCATCTGTGTAAGCTTGGGTAAATTAACTTTTGGGTAGTAATTTTCTTATCTGCAAATTCAGGAAAATAATAGTGCCCGTCTCACAGAGTTATCGCTATTAGAATTTAGGATAGATAATACAAATTAGATGAAATATGTAAATGTTATAAAAAGGCTGGCACATAATAATCCCTCAGTCTTCTTGAATATGTTACCTTTGAGCTCATAGTTTCCTTTTTTTTATATTATCTCTGGAG
>RJWT010001049.1:0-53014 GCA_004365215.1 Cuniculus paca
AGTTTTATCATTCCCATTTAGTACAGTAGAGGGCTCCCTGGTAAACACCCAATCTGTAAGACTCATCGGATTTGCACCCATTTCCAGGATGCAAAATACTTGTTCTGGCAACCAGGTGGTTCTCCCATCACTGGTGGATCTGTTTATGGGTTTACAAATTAATACTGACCTTTTAATAGTCAACTAAATCTAACAGGAATATGAATCGAATAGTTTACTGATTGACTGTTTTTTTTCCAGACAGGGTAAGCCTCAAACTCATCATCTTTAACCTGCCTCAGCCTCCCAAGGGCTGGGATTACAGGGATATGCCATGACAACCCAGCTTTAGTTCCTATGTTTTATTTTGGTACAGGAAATTGAACTCAGGACCTTGTGCTTGCCAGGCAGGCACTTGGCTGCTGAGCTGTATCTCTGGCCCTAGTTCCTGTATTTCAAATTAAGCAGTACAATTTCTAGTACCAGTCATTTGCTTTGATGTGGGTAACAGAGCATGGACTATGTTTAGATATGATTTATTAGATTTGATAGTTTAGACTGATCTTTCGCACCAATGATTCATTAAACAACTTGCCAGCATTTACTCCCCTCTGCCCAAAACTGACACATCACACATTAAAAAACTGACAGTAATAGTTTCCTCTTCTGAAATTAGTGCTCACAGCGGACACAAATTACCACACTATAAACAGAAAACTGAGTGGGTAATACTGGCAGATGATAAAAACATAAAAAGCTTTTGATCTCTGCCTACTTAAAAACTGCTCTAACCTGACTTAAGCAAATACATTCTTCACATAAAAATCCTGTTAAGATCTGTTTAGTTTTCAGGAAAAGCCTTGCATTTTGAGTCGACCAGTGAAATTGAGAATGATTAAATTAGGTTCAAAATAAAACCAAATGCTAACAGTGCTCTACACAGTCTTTTAAACCAATTAGAAAAATTATTGCCTATGATGAGTATCTTCAAAGATACAATAAATGATAGCATACTCATTACATTGTTCCAAATGGAAAGCTTTGTAGTTTAACAGACTTACCAACAGAGCTCGGTTTGTTTTCCCCATGTGGGCTAAACATTCCCATTGCATCTCTAGCATCATAAACAGCGCTACAGACAGTTCTCAATACTTCACATTTATTGGCTTTTAGACACAGTATCAGGTAGATATCCTTAATTTTTGATAATACCTTTACTTTTTAAAATCATTAACCCATAGCTGGGTGTGGTGGCTGATGCCTGTAATCCCTCACTCTGGAGGCTGAGGTAGGATGTTGAGGTCAAACTGGGTTACACTGTCAAGTTCAAGGTCAGCCTGGACTACATAGTGACACTGTCTCAAACAAACAAAACAAAAAACTGCAGGCCACTAAAAGGGGAAAGAGAACCAAGTTCCAAAGATGTGTACATATGGAATACTTTTTTTTAAAAAATGGCAGTATTTAGAAAAACAGGCCCATTTAGCACTAAGCAATTCTTTTTTTCTTTTTGTGGTACTGGGACTCAATCCAGGCCCTTTACACAGAAGTTATATCTCCAGATTTTTTTTTTTTTTTTTTGAGACAGTCTTGCTAAGTTTCCCAGGCTGGGTTCAAGCTTCTGATTCTCCTGGCTCAGCATCTCAGAGTGCTGGGATTACAGACATGTGCTGCCATGCCCAGCTGCAAGGATGAATTTTAATTCTAAATTTTGATTTCTAAAGATGAGATGAAGCTGGGTGTAGTGGCAGAAACCTGTAATCCCAGCACTTGTGAGACTGAGGCAGAGGATGGCTGTGAGTTCAAGGCCAGCTTGTGCGAGGCCCTGTCTCAAAAACCCAAAAACAAACAAAAAAAAAACACCCAACCAACCAAAAAACCAAAAACTAAGACAAAAGCAAAAATTAAGTTTACAAATGGAATTAAAACATTGTTTTTCAGTAGTGAGAACTGAACCCAGGGCTTTGTGCAAGCAAGCTTGGCATGTTTACTACCAGTTACTATAGCCCTATCCCTTTCTAAAAAACTAAAAATGTTGAGATGTGCTTTATTTACTTGTTTATTTGCTGACTGTCTTTTTGAGACAGGTTCCACCGTGCAGTTCAGGCTGCCTTGGAACTCAGTGAACGTCTTGCGCCCCAGCCAGATGGGTGCCCCAGGCCTCAAACTCGTAATGCTCACATTGGTCTCCCCAGCAGCTAAGATCACAGGTGTGCACCAATGTAGCCCGCATCCTTCTATTCCTAACGTTCACATATAGTAGACTATATATATCGTATAGTATCGTATATAGTAGACTATATAGTATATAGTATATATATATAGTATATAGTATCGTATATAGTAGACTATAGTATATAGTATAGACTATATATATAGTAGACTATATATATCGTATATAGTATAGTATATAGTATAGTATATAGAATATATATATAGTAGACTATATATATCGTATATAGTAGACTATATATATATATATAGCTATATATCGCTACTTAAGAAAAAAATTAAGACAGATATGGTGACACAAGCCTGTAACGTCTGTGTTCTGGGAAGCTAAGGCAGGAGGACTGCAAGTTTGATGCCAGTGTAGACAGTGAGACCCTGTCTCAAAATTAAAAAGAAATGGGGGGGGTGCGGAGAGAAACTGAATCAGTATGAAAGTCAAAGGCTTTTATACTTTTTGAAAAATGTCGAATAGTAAGTACTCACTCTGGTTTTCTAAAATGTTTCTTCCAGTATCCTTGGGGACATGAAAATGAACTCATGCCTTTTCTGAGTAATTTTAGTATTATTTCATCTTAAGTGCCAGCCAAGTCCATCTACATATGATTGGAAACTAAACAGCAGCTTCTAGTTTACATAGAAAAAAAATGGTGATTTTTGCTAAACCACAGTCCTATCTCTATTAGCATTAAGAAGAAATGACTAAACATGCTAGAGGATTGCACTGGCATTCATTTCACTAACTATCCTAAAATAAAGGCCATTATAATCATCTTACAACAAGGAAGTAAAGGTACTTAAAAGTATGCTAAAGAATGGCAGTCCTAAGTTTAAAAGACCCAGGAAATCTGGATCCAAAGCCCATATCCTTATTCAGTATACTAAGTGGTTCATTTTACAGTCCTAACAATTGTTGACAACTATGTTTTTCCCACCAGATGAGTTCTCAACTAGGGTAACTTTCTTCTTTTGGTCGTTTTTGAGACAGGGTTTCACTATGCAGTTCACACTGGCCTTGAACTCACTTTGTAGCCCAGGCTAGCCTTAAACTCAGTGATCCTCCTGCCTCAGCCTCCTGAGTGCTGAGATTACAGGCATTTGCCAGCACGCCTGGCTTTGACTAGAGTAATTTTATGAAGTCTTCTGTGCTGCAATGCAACTGGAGGGTATTTAAGAATGTCTGGAGATATTTTTGGTTGTCCTATCTGGGGAATGTGTGTGTGGGGTTATTGGCAACTAGTGGGCAGAGATCAGAGAAGCTACTAATAATTCTATAATGCATGGGGTAGTAGCTACAATACACTGTACAAAAACATCCAGCAATGATGAAGATGAGAAAATCTACAAGACAGGATAAATTCTAGGAGGAAAGGCAAGGTTTCAGTTGGCCTTGGTTTGCTGTTACATCTTTAGGCCTAGAAATACACATACATACATATACATACATATTCTTTTGTGCAGGGTCTTTTTGAGACAGGGTTTCATTATGCAGTTCAGGTTGGACTTGAATTCACTTGGTATCCCAGGCTGGCCTTGAACTTGTGGTGATCCTCCTGCTCTAGCCTCCTGAGTGCTGGGATTAAAGGCATGCACCACCATACCTGGCTTCTAGAATGACTGAAACTTAAAAGTTTTATCAGTAGCATGAATATTTAGCTGTTCTTAAGAGTCTAGAACTGTTCCTGGCATATAGTTGCTCAGCAATAAATATTTATTAATAGTAGATGAATTAATGGTGGTGCCCTCAAATTTACAAAGCACAATAAAAGAAGTAATTTTAGTGTTCAACAGTCCTACTTTCCCAAGCTTAATCTGTACTCTCTTATTTATGCCTTTCAATAGATGGAACTCTGTTAAATACGTAGAATAAGACTCTTGTCTTAAAGTGAAAGCCTTTAATGTCCATTCAAAAAACATACATTTAGGAGACTACCACATACTTGTAAATTAGAAGGTACCACTAATTAATTGTTCCAGTAGGTGATAATTATGAAAAGGTTTAAGAGCTTCTTTATGAATTTCGCAGAGTTGAATTACAACACATAAGACACAGACCTGTTCTCCAAAAACAAAGTGGTACTTGAGTCCATGTCATTCAAAGATTTTTATAACTGTAATATCTAGGTACAGTTTCATTCTACATAAAAAAAAATTCATAGTGTAGCATCCACCAAAGTATTTTCAATTCTTCCTACTTTATCCCAAAGAGCTATTGAACATTTGTTCATAAGTAACATTGCTTGATTTATAAAATTCCTTTTTCAGGGAAAAGTTCAAAACTTATGTGAATACTGAAATAGGAAAAAAAACCCTGATATAGTTCACTCATCATTTCTGTAATTAATTAATGCGTCTGGTTTACCCACATGTTAAATTATAAAACCACACTATGTAAAATAACATGTATTACATTTAAAAAGGTAAACCCATATTTATTTACTAGCACTGTTAAAACATTACACAAAACACATTCAAGTGGCAAGTAATTATAATGCAAGCCCTTGCATGGCAATCCAAATTTATTGAACTACTGATGCTAAGTTATACAAAATTGCACCACTTTAATTAAGGCTTTTAGTTTACATTTGGCCACCTCAAAGTAGTTGTAACATTAGGTTGGTCAATTTAAATACTGTGGCTCCCTGTTGGATAGACACACAATCTTTACACCCAAACGTTAATGCATACAAAGCAACAAGGCATTGTTAAATAAAACAGTAATAGTTACTGCAAATGAGGCCCTGTGACCAATTACACATGATTAAAATTACTTCCCACATTCACATCCACAGTACTCGTCCACCATTTAACATCTCAACCAAAACGTTACACATGTAAAACAATCACTAACAGGCAAAAATACTAAACCTGTATATTTGGTATTGCAAATACACTTATGCATGAGCAAGCAAGGGATTCACAGTGAGAATCTACAGCTGCAGAAGCCTGAAAATGATTTACAAAAATTGTTAAATCATTAAAAAATTGTTTGAAAATATACACTTCTTGTTGTAGACCCCCACTGTACACACAACTATAAACAGTGTTCCCTATGTAAACAAAAAAGGAAACATACAATAAGGAAATTTGAAAAGTCTGGACATTTCCTTCCCAACAGATATTAAAGGCAACGTCTTTAATCTAAGACATTATACTGAAAGGACTATCATATTTTAAAGACAAGATCACTGTCTCCACAGGTTTTTGAAAAATTAAAAAAACTATATAGCTGTGTTAATCAAAGCGGTTATTTTGTACAATACAATGATAATGACCTTGATTTGTTTTAAAAAAAAAATTACAATAAGCTACAAGTATGAAAGAAGCAAAGTTATCTGGAGTAGTCTATATAGGAGCTCTTTGGACTTTCTTTTATTATGCTAAAATAGTGGTGCTTTTAGAATTTACATTATTGTACTCTCCAATACAAAGTATGGGGTGTGTTAAAGTATACAGTACACCATTTTCATACATGTACAACATTGGTGGATGAAGAAATGTCTCTTAGCGGTAATACTGGATGTAGCCTCTGGTTTTACCAGCTGCATACTCTAGGACTATTATATAAGTAAAAATCTCTCTTGTGATACTGGAAAGTGATTAGAATGTGCAAACTGATAGAGTAGCTTTCATCCGCCTCTTAAGGGGTACCACCACAGGAAAGTCCATTTAAGATGTTGGTAGGTTTAACAAAGTTGGAATGCTGGCACTGTTGAATTGGGCAACAGTTCTTCAGACCTGTCAAAAGGGAGAAAGAAAATACTGAGAACAGTGGACTTAAGATCCAAAGGAAATAGTAATACAGTTTTTAGGTGTTAGGAATAAATATACTACAGGATCTTGTTCTAGTTATTACACTTACAACAATGTACCATAATTTACAGTACACATACTTTCGTCTTTTCATTCTAGAAAGATGAAATCTAGCTGATGTGGTGGCTCATGCCTGTAATCTTAACACTCTGGGAGGCTCTGGCAGGAGTGCAAATTTGAACCTAATTTGAGCAGAGACAGTGTCTTAAAAATAAAATATAAAAAAGAGCTGAGGATGTGGCTCAGTGCCAAAGCCCTGGGTTCAATCCCCAGGGCAGGAGGGAATCTTTTCTGCTGCCTTTTTCAAAGTCAAATGAAAAATTTAAATATAAATTTTTTTGTGCTAATTTTTGTGCTAATTTCTGTGTACAGTGGTATCCTGGTTCACAAATGCTTGGGGGGGCGGAATTTGTTTCTCAAACAAAGGTGTCTGGCAAAATTTTTTTTGTTTGTGAACTCTACATTTGGTGACAAATACAACCATAGTCATCTTTTCCAAAATCATGGAACAAATTAAGTTCATGAACTGACGTATCCCTTTATTACTTTCAAAGATTACAATTTAGGTCAAGTCAACCTAGTAGAATTAGGATTAACAGACAGACAGTAATATTTAAAAAAATGAGTGGTCCCGTAACTGTTTAATTCTGGAATCACACTGTAAAGACAGAAAGCACATTTAACCAGGATTTATAGTTTATGAGAAAACTAAGACCTTGCTTCTATACTCTTCTAATAAAATGAGTAGCTGAAAATTGGTTCAGAGTAAACAATTTACTTTATGATGGTTTTTCACAGCTTCATAGTTATCTACTTTCTAATTTTTATGCTAATATAAATTTTATTAACTTTAGATGTCGAAAAGTGCTGACACTATACTAAAATCACATTTAAATTTTTGTCTTCAGAAAAAATTAAATATTATTTGTTAGGAATATAAAAAGTAAAATCTGGGCTGAATCTGAATTTTCTATACACGTCTGGGTTAAAACAAGATTTTTTAAAAAAACTATTTTTACTGGGCTCAGACTTGTTACAGGCTCCAGAAAGACTGTTAATATAGATACGGTTGCTGAAGTAATTTTTCACAAATTCTTAGAACTTTAGATTTTCACTCTGAGTCTGAATGATGTTTGTGATCTAGTTTTCTAAAACCCAAAGACTGAAAATAGTAAGTTGGAAAGGACAGTGTGTGAACTCAGACATATGTGTGCTGCTAGAATGAGCATGTGATCAGGAATGAGAAGAGATCAGAGTAAGGACCTATCACTACACAAAAAGCCTAAGTGGACTGTGGAGACAAAAATTCGATAAAACAAAATCACATAAACAAACCAACAAACAAATTAGACTCTCAGTTGTATCGTGGAATGGGGAACATTTAATATAGGAGGAAGCAGAATCATAAATGTCAAAAGTTCTCGAGGTTGAGGGCACAGTAAACAGTGCTTTAATGGTAACTGAATAGGAAAAAGACACCAGTGGCAAAGACTGGAAGCCAGCAGTCGAGTTCTTATTATGTGACAGACGGATCTAGTCAATGTGCAAGTATTAATCTTACTTGATATGATTACTTTTTAAACCTATGTAAAAATGCTGTATACTGTTTTACTCAGCTCACATCTCTGGGTTTTGTTGTTTTTTTTTTTTTTGGGCTGGACCCCTCTGCCCCCAGCAGAGCATGGCTAACTTGCATCCATGTTTTAGATCTCAGCTTAATATCTCCTACTTTGACAAACTTTACCTTAATCCTTAGGGCACATAATGACAGGTTTGGTACTGCAATTATATGCTCCTATGGTACCTGTAATAGCACAGTGCCTAAGCATGGATTCAGGAGTCCTCTCTCCTATTCAAATTCTGGCTCTCACACTCACTAACTGCAGGAGTAGAAAAACTTTTTTATGCCTCAGTTCCCTTACCTGTGATGTGGGAATAATAATAGTTCTTGCTATTACTGTTGGGAGAATTAAATTAATTAATATATAGGCAGTCTTTAAGAGTGCCAGGCACCTGGTAAATGTGTCAGGGGTTTTAATTATTAATACTATGCTAGATTTATTCTCATTGTACTTACTAACATTTTGGAATTGTTTTACTCTTCCACTATACCTTAGCTTTCTACAATTAAGATACAAGGAGAAAAAGCTGGTCTTGTTTAGTATTGCCAGCACCACCTAGCATACACTGAATGAACTTATTTAGAACACTCAATTATGTGCAATACCTTACTTATGCTAAGTAAATAGTTATTTTAATTAACAGGATATATTAACTCATGAATACCTTAAAAAGTTACCTTTTTTAGAACAATTAAAAAAAAATTCTATACTTATTTTCATGACAGTGTCCTGAACAAAGTTACATGACTGAAAGTTAGGAAAGATGAATTAACGCACCTGGCTCAGAGCTACAATGCATTTAGTATATTAAAGCAGCTGACATGATGACTTTTTGCGGGCCTTCCCAGGCACTGGAGTTTTTCTGTTAATTTGCCGCACTAGGTCATAGAAGATCTGGAAACATACATATTTGTTTTAATTTACAGGAGAAACAAAACTTCACCAATGAAGAAGTGGAATTTAAAAAAATGGGAACTTCCATGGACAGAAATGAACCCGCAGAAAATAAATGTACTGTTCAGTTAATGAATGAGAATAAAGCTAGGTGTTCTTGTAAGGGCCAAGTTCCCTTTCATTTACCTTTGGGGATAGTTAAAAATCACTCTCTTTAAAACAAGTATGTAACTAAAGGAGCTGCAGAGATCTTAGTTTAGTCAGAACAGTTACCATCATACAAAGAAAAGAAAGTTTTTTTTCTTCAACCTACATCTTTTGTGCCCTTTCAATAATCTTGCATATCTTTTTGAATTTTAGTCTTTTACATAACATCCCCCACCCCACTGTCTAGCCTCCCTTTTTCATGATAAATTTCCACTGTATCAGCATTTAATGAAGACTCAAACAGTACTGTTACTTACTTACATGCATATATATATATAATACTGCTTTTTGTCTGTAAGATCAATATGTCATTGTAAGAACATATTAACGTGGGGCTGAATTAATGTACATATATTTTTCCAATAATTTAAAATGCTGTATTACACATAAAGAGCCACCTTAAGTATATCTGACCATACCTCATTAACGTTTATTTTTGATTTTGCAGAAGATTCTAAGAATGCACAGTTGTTCCACTGTCTTGCTAGATTTTGACCTTGTTCCTTTCCTACAACTCTTTCATCTTCCAAGTCACATTTATTACCAACCAGAATCATGGGAACCTAAAAAGACATTTGTGAGGATAAAAATAAGTATACTATACAACTTCAAATAAAAAGATTTCTAAGAGTGGACCCAAAGAATTACTTTCCCTATTATGCTAGAAAAAAAGCAACAAATTAATAAAATTCAGTTAAAATATTAAAAGTCTTAACAATGTTAATTTGTAAGACTCAAATAGCATTGACTTTGAGGTCAATTATACTGTCACAACCACTTACACTGCTTTCTTTATCCATGAAGATGACAACTGGTAACTCCAAAAGGGAGTAAAAAAGAAAACTGAAAATTCTCTTATGTGTAAAACAGATATAACCTAATCAATATAGATTCAAGTAAGAGTCACTCACAGAAAAATTTTAGAAATAAGCTGTGACCCACTTACAATAAAAGGCAAAATTCTATCGCAATGGGACATAAATAATTATGGTAACCAAAACACATAACCTCTTTAAAAGGAAGTACAAAGGATGTTACAGTAAAAAGCCAATCTATTTCAACATTTTAAAGTATTTCTTTAAGGGTGTGAATCACTTTCCAAGTTTTCTGGTTTCCTGACATGAATTCATCAACTGTACAACATGAAAGGAGAAATCTGGTAGGCCCCTGAAAAATTCTGATTTTCTCGCCCAGGTGTGGTGGTGCATGCCTGTAATCCCAGGCTCTGGGAGGCTGAGGCAGGAGGATTATGATAACCTGCGCGACACAGTGAGACCCTTTCTGTGAAAACAAAACAAAATCAAACAAAACCAAACAACCAAAACCAAGCCAGAAACACCATAAAAAACCCAAGTTTCTTTTATAATTTTGTGTTAAAAAAGCAGAAAGTCAGATCAACTTAGTTTACTAAAAATCAAGGCCGCTTATCAATGGTTATCATGTGTCTGGATACATGCTATCCTTGTAATTTTAAAAGAACACTACAGGGAAAAATAACGCTTGTTCTATCCAAACACTACTGATAACTTAGAAATCAGTTTTCTAAACCGTTTTTCTGAAAAAAATCTAAACTAGAAAAAGAAAGCTTTTGGCATTTTAGACACAGATTTAAAGTTTATTAATAGGTATTTAGTAAGCAGTTGTTTAATGCAACTGAGAGAAGGAAATATGTAGGTATCTCCAAATTCCTGTTTGAGAAGTCCAGAAAATGGCAGGATTTACCATGGGTACCCCTCAGGTCCCACAGTGGTAGCCATAAGGGAACTACAGCACAGCAGTTTGTTTTTTTTTTTTTTTTTTTTGCGGCACTGGGGATTGAACTCATGACCTCCTGCTTGCCAAGCAGGCCACTTAGGCCACTGAGCTAGATCCCCGGCCTCCAGCACAGCAGTTCTTAAGCGCAGTGCAGATCAGTAGCCATCAGGGCCACCAGCAAACACGTTAGAAATGCGTTTCCTGGGCCTGCTCAAGCAATTTATTTCAATCAGTTTTACAGTTATTCTGATCCAACAGCAATATTAAGCATCACATACTAGGAATTAAAACATTCCTCTTAAGGTTTCCAACAGATTTATTTATATTCTATTTTCTTACATTCTGAAGGAAAACCCAAATTAATGCTGGAATCTAATGTATTTGTTATCTTCCTTTAAAACTTGGATTATGCCCCTGTGTTACAGTTAGTAGATGTATGTTCATGTGTCTAATTTTTGTTAAAAGGCTCTTAACTCTACCCAAAATGTGCCCAGAACATAATTTGCTCTATTAGTAACATTTGCCTCCCACACTTTTCCTTCCTTTCCACAAGATACAGTTTAAAAATAGGAAGGGCATAACATTTAATTTTCACAGATAGGGGAAAAGGAGGGCAATGTCTCACTTTCTGCATTATATATATTTAAAAGTATGATAAACATTAAAGATGTATTTCTACCTCTCAAAGCTTCTGAAAAACAATCCCATCTCAAATATATGAACTTTAATTATGTTTAAACTTTAAAATTGGATAACAATATAAAAAAAGATTTGAAATAAAACATCTATTTATTAGAAGTCAGCTTACATCATCAGTGTCTTTAACCCGAAGAATCTGTTCTCTCAGATCTTGTAAATCATTAAATGTGGACTGTGCTGTGATGGAATAAACTAAAGCAAAGCCTTGTCCATTTTTCATGTACAAATCTCTCATTGCTGTAAATTGTTCCTACGGTAAAAAGAAGGGAACATTAAAAGACAAGAGTGTTTTGAGTTAATCTGACAATTTTCAAAGTCTATGATTACTACTCAATGAAGAATATTGGAGTATTATGTAACATTTCTTAAAATTATAGTTTACGGCAAGATACTATTTGAAAAATTGGTATTTCAACAGGCTTTAGTCAAAAACAAAAAACCCTGGACATTTATATAAACATTTTTATGTGGAACTAAATAACCTGTCTTTGAAAGCTCCTAAAAGTCAGATTTTTAAATAAAGTGTAGAGCATTCTAATTCTATCTTCAAGTTCCACCTAGCTCACAATGCTGTGTTCTGCAGGATCCACCATACTATGGCTACCCTTATCTTGCCATTTTCCCACACTTCTTTACTTGATTATGAACATTTGAAGTAAAGAGCACAGTACTGGGCACATACTGGTACTCAAACATGAGCTGAATGCATACCATACACACAGAATACATCTTCCCCTTTACTTTTGGATACTGTATTTACAAATCTAGTCCCTATGGCTGTGATATAGTTTGAGTATCTCCTCAGGCTTCATGTATGAAGTTTAACCCTCACTGTGAGGTATCACCAGGGTGGAAACTTGGACTGCACTGTTTAAAGGTGGGGCCTTTGCAAAGCTATTAGCAATGCCTTACCCCTATTGAATACTGGAGTGGCTTTAGAAGCAGAAAGACACAGACAGACAGACCACAACTAGAAGTGCTCTTTGTCTTTTCCTATGTAATGCATTGCCTCAGGACTCTCACCAAGAGGCACCACACCTTACACGACCCTGAGAATTTGTACTACTTTCTTTACAAAGTAAGTCTCCCTCACATATATGTCATTATAGTAACAAAGGAGCTAATAGACTGGCTAAGAAATACTTCTAGAGGAAAGATACCAATTAAAAGCCTTCACACAGCCACTGAGAAATGAAAAGTATGCCAAAGAACTTCCACATTATTTGGAATATGCTGAAAGTACTAATGAAACTGAAAATTTTCATTCTAACAAGTTTTTTAAACTCTTCACTACCTGATCCACTGTAATTTTAAAGTCTAACATTACAAAAGTAGAATTCAAGAAAATTAAGAAAAACAGCCTTAAGTACTGTATTCATACCTTTAAATAAGCTTAACTAGTGTTCATCTGCAAGTAATAGCATTTAATATTGAACAAACTGTGTCCGCATGGACTTTGGTGGTTTGCTTTACATACCGTTCCTGCAGTATCCAAAATTTCAAGCATACACTGCTGTGCGTCTACTTCGACTTGCTGAAGGGAAAATTGAAACACATCTTCACTTTTTCTGTACAGAAAACTACCTTACACATGCATGAAGGTTATTAAAAACACACACGGATTATGGCAACTCTACAGGTAGTATCAATATCAAGTCATCAAGATTCAGTCTCAATATCACTCAGCTCTTAATTCTGAAGGAAAAAATTCAAAACCTCTCAAAACCAGCAATAATTTCAACAATATCAGCAATCATTTTGACTAATGATTTTTCCACAATGCTTCAGATACACTTTTTTTGGTGGAGGGGGAGCTGATTTGGAGACAGGATCTCGCTCTGTAGTAGTGCAGGCTGGCCATGAACTCTTTCCTGCCTCCCCAGGGCTGGGATTACAGGCATGTGCTACCACACCCAGTTTTCAGATATACTTTTTACTTCCCTAATTAACTTTGTTCTTTCAATATACTGAAACAAGATTTCTTCTAGGAAGAAAGCAGTGCTATCACTATAAAATAAACTTTATTTTTCTGTCACCTCCTTTTACCTAGTATTTCCTAGGGGGAAAACATTATTTAGAATTAATTTCAAAGTTGGGGTGAAGGAAGAAATTTCTAGTATTTTTGGTATTCCATGGACACAGAGAAATGAAAACACAATATTTATATAACAATAGGAGTAAGGTTGACTGCTACCTGCAAGTAAGGAAGTAATTTTTCCCACTAACTTAAAAAATGCCTGCAAATTATTTGTCATATGCTGTAGTAACAATACAATAGAATTAACCTTTCTATTGTGAGCAATGACACTTTCTCAAGGAAGTAACCATTGGGAAAGTTAGGGAGATGTCTGTATGGCTATCTGTAGGTTAAAATTTGGAGCTTGAGAACAATCATTCTACAGGGTGGTGATAGGGAATAAGAGGTTGGTATTTCAAATGAATGGCCTGGCTCTAAAGTTTGTGTGTCAAATAACAATTCTGGGGTCAAGATAAACTTAAAAGTTCTGTGTGTGTTTGTTTTATTCTTTACTGGCAAATATGCCAGGAAAAGTGTGAACTTTTACCACCAATTTTCTAAATCAACTGTCTCTTCATCCTACTTTGTATACAATATTCAATAATCATAAAGGTTAAAAAAATTATTTATATTAAAACCAAAGGCCTTTTATTTATTTATTTTTTTATTTCAAAGAGAATAGAACAAAACAAAACAAAACAGAACAAAACAAAGCAAAAGAAAACAGAATAGAGTCAAACGTAATATAGCATTTCAAAACAGAACACTGCAAGCTATACAGGTTTTCAAAACATAACAACAGGAGATCAACAATGGTTACCCTAGTGTAACCAAAGGCCTTTTAAAGTAACATACCTTTCTATAAGAATCTTCTATCGTGGGATCATATTTTTCAACAAAAATTCCTTGAACAAACTGTACAGTCTGAAAAAAAAATTAACATGCCATTATATTTTTAAAGAAAAGAATACATCCAAATCTCTAAAAAACTTAAACTACAGTTGACACTCTATATCCATGGGTTCTGAACCCTCAGATTAAACTAATGGAGGATAAAATATTCAGGAGTGGCACGCACTGTAATCTCAGTTACTCAGGAGACGCAGACAGGAAGATCAGAAGTTGGAGGTAAGCTTGGACAACTTTGTGAGTGCCTGTCTGAAAATAACAACAACAAAGCTAGAGATGTGGTAGAGTCCTTGCTTACTTACTTAGTATGTACTAGGCCCTGGTTTCAATGACACTATTGAAATCAAATAAATAAAAATAAAAATCCAGGAAGGCAGGGTAGCACACAGACTGCATCTATAC
This sequence comes from Cuniculus paca, assembly GCA_004365215.1. Taxonomy (NCBI): domain Eukaryota; kingdom Metazoa; phylum Chordata; class Mammalia; order Rodentia; family Cuniculidae; genus Cuniculus; species Cuniculus paca. Next base: position 14,527 of record RJWT010001049.1, read on the forward strand.
TAAATATACAGTAAAACAATTACTTGTATTACATTAAGTATTAGAATTTTGTGCAACACACACATTCTCAGCCAACCTAGCTCCCTAGGACTTCAGAAACAAATTTTAAAAAGCAGCTCATGCCATATTGGGGGTGGGGGAAGAATCTCACTCTGTTGCCTAGGCTGGTCTTGAACTCCCAGGCTCAAGTGGTCCTTGCCCTTCAGCCTCCTAAGTGCTGAGACTACAGGCATGCGCCACCACACTTAGCTCACGTCATATTATATACAGTTCTCGGTTTGATCTAAACACGTTAAGTTCTTTGCTGGATGGCTACTTTAAGTGGCCACATAAGATGGTTTATCTCAGGAGGGAGAAAAGTAAGGTCAGTCTATGTTCTTGAGTCTCTGACAAACTTTGAATCAAAGTGATTTTCCCAAAGTCCCTCCCCTCATCCTCACTACTAAGTTGTTTCTTGATTCTTGCTATCCCATTCCTTTATGCTGAAAACATGACCATTAAAATAATGCAAAGTTAAACAGTCAAAGGTAATAGTTCAAAGACTTCATAAGCTTTGACAATTTCTATCATAAAATATGTAAGACTGTTCATAACAAGAAAAACCAAAACTCATTCCTATCTGGCCCTAAAATGCAATAGACACATATTTAATATGCTCTTACTCTGTGTGCTTAGCCCAAATTATATTCTCGCATACTTGAAATGTGACCCACCCAGATAGAACCAAAAATTGACTAAAATCACAAGAAAAATATATTCCTTTTAAAGTTATTAGGGATTTCAACTTAACAAATAAAGACAAATAATCAAAACCCAAAACTCTCAACAAGAACAGAACATCTTGGAGTGAAAGCTTGGATCTGCGAGAACGACTTACCAGAGCAGACTTTCCAACGCCTCCTGAGCCAAGAACGACTAGCTTATACTCACGCATGATGCCAACTTATCAGAGTACCCTGTTAAAGAAGAAAGAAGAGTTCTTAATAAAGTCTTTGTATTTATGTGCTTCTTAAAATAAGACATTTGCACAAGATTTAAATGATTACTACACCATACTAGTATGGAATATTCACTCTATAAACACTACATACATGACATTAAGCGCTATCCTGCGTATGAGACAAGCACTAAGCTACACACTCAGCCGTATATAAAGGTTGAATGAAACTGTCACATCCATTCATTTGTGTACTGTTTGTGGTTTCTTTCATGCTGTAACAGCAGAATCATGCAGATACAACACAGGCCATCTGGTCCATAAAGCCTAAATTATTTACTATCTGGCCAATCCCTGGGATAGATGAATGGTAAATGTAAGTAAGTTCTCAAAGTAAGCAGACTACATTTATTGTTTCTCAAATGGATGAAGATATAGATGAAGAACATGAAATATTCTGAAATCAGAGGCATAACCAAAGACTGAATTCCCAGTATGGAAAGGTCAACAAGTGTTCAGAATGATGAAAAAAAAAGGAAAACCAAACCAAACAGAAACAACTCATACAAAGGCTTACTATTAAGAAGTTTCAACAATACTAAGGACAGATATTCGATTCTAAACATTTTCTGCATGGGAAATCATAAAAATAAAAGCTTTCACACTTTTAGAAACAATGAAGTGAACAGTAGTCATACACAAAAATGACCACCAGAGCATGTTTTAATTAGGGGCAGGGATGTAGTTCAGCAGAAGAGCACCTGCCTAGCATGTACAACACCTTACATCCCCCAAAAAACCCCCATCTCATTTCTTTTATGGTAACAAGTCTAGAACTTGGTTACGGAAACTGAATCAACCAATTACAATATACTTCAGTGAACATGCTTCTGCAAAGTAACTCATTCTTGTTGGCCCCTTATTTCTGAAAGTTAGCTAATTAAAAATGGACACACTTCAACGAAAACACTGTGAATGTCAAACAACTGGCAACCATCTCACCTGAGTGACTAGTTTTTTAGTCAACATTAACTCTCTCCTGACTCTGCTTATCTTTAAGCTTTCACAATACCCTCAAAACCCTGTAAGACCCATACCTTGCTCTGTCCAGGGAAGGCAGTATTCGATGAAAACACTTTTTTGCTTAAATAATTAATAACTTCAAGTTTGTGTTTTTGTTTCAGATATTAAGTATATTATTTGTCATCACTTCACTGTCAACTTAAGACCCTCAGTTTGCATCCTTCCAAATGGCCTAACGAATGACTGACTCTTCATTTTTAACTTGTTTGTTCTTTGAATGTGCTATCAGATGAGTCAGTCACAACTCCAATTTGTTTTTGTGAGTTCATACTGCTGAATTAATCTGTTATTCTAGCTAGGGATATAGCTCAGTGGCATAAGCACCTGCCTGGCAAGCACAAAGTCCTGAGTTCAATTCCCAGTAGTATCAAAAAAAAAAGTTAATTGTTATCCTAGAATTTGTAACCAAGACGGTCTTTGTATAAGGTAATCAGTCCTTTTGGTTTTGACTTAGAATTGTACTACAGTACTTGATAAATAGTTTTGTAATCAGTTTAATTCTTCAACTACTTAAACTTCTGTTCCTTTGTGAAAAGTTTTGTCTCTCATGTTCTGTCCTAGGCTGCCATATTCCATTTATCAAATGCCATTCCACAGGGAATGGATGCAGACACAGGACCACGAACCCTCCAATTCAATCCAAGATAGCCCCAAATACTCAAGGTGGAAGAGGATTAAAACCAGTAACATTCAGGCATAAGTGAGCCACTGCTCAACCTTCACCTAGGACCAGCTCTGAAACCCTGATAATGGCAATCATTTTCTTAGGAATTTATAGGAATTCTGTTTAGTCTGTTATCAAAAGAGTAATAATTATGAGGCTGTTGATTATATGGCCTCTTCTCAACATCTGCTTGGTCAGGGAATCTGAGAATCTATTAGAATATACTTACTCTAAAAAACTGGACATTCAGAACATTTTAATTTATGGGAATACTTCACATCCAGTGAAAGAAACAAGCATGTCTTATGAATTAGTTATGCTAATATACATAAAACCTGCAAAGACATCTCTCATTAAGACTTAAAACACTTCTATCATATAGGAAGTTCCAATGTACATTTCCTCAATTATTCTTGAGACACTTTATTTTTGCCTGTACTAACCTCTTATTTGTCATGGGTTTATACTGTCAAAGCCACAACACACTCTCAGAAGAAATTCTTTGGTAAACTCCCAGTATAATCTTAATTTTTTTTCCTGCAGTAATGAGACTGTACTCAGGCCTTTGCAATGAGCTGCACTGTATTCCTGCCCATTTTTGAGAAAGGGTCTTGCTATATCATTGAACTGCCCAAGCTAGGCTTGAATTTGTGACACTCTGGTGTAAGCCTTCCAGAATACCTGGATTACAGGGATGTGCCACCACACCCAGCTTAACCTTAACTCTTATACTTACAAGGTTAATGACAAATTCTGTAACTTAAACAACTTTTTAAATGTCACAATGCTTTAAGAGGAACTATGTAAAAATTATGAGACAGAATATTAATAATCAACTTCAATTGATATTCTGAGTGTTAAAAATGACTAAGATATTCCTCCCTGCTCAAACCTTCAGAAACTTATTCCTTGAATCATTCTATTTATAAGACTCACAGAACCATTCTATACCTGCTGCTTTTCCCCCTTCTTAGCTGTGAAATGAACTACTGTTCTTGAGTTTCTTGGGAAAGAAGCAATTACACAACAGCCTTTCAAATTGCTAGGGCAAAATCCACATCTACAGAAATTGAATTGAAACTCTAGTGAAGATTTTCCTAAATTTCAGAAAGACTGACAGAAATGTACTACAGAGTTCAGGAATTTGTTACCTACTCTTCTGGAATGCTAGATCTCTATCAGGTTAATTTCTAGCCCTTTAATATAAGAAAATGGTTAAATGCAATGGGATAGGAAAGGACCAGGAGATTTAAGTAATCTTTGTTTCAGAAACAAAACAAAACAAAACAAAACAAAACAAAACAAAACAAAACAAAACAGACCTTAAAAAGCTATTTAAGAAATACAGTATTTTACAAGTATTTCTTAGGTGTAAATTAGTCAGATCAAGATTCAATATTGTAATTAAAATAAAAAGGACCTGCCTGGTGTGGTGGCACATGCCTGTAATCCCAGCATGCTGGATGCTGAGGCAGGAGGATCGCATGAGTTCAAGGCCAGCCTGGGCTACACAGTGAGTGAGACACTGTCTCAAAAACTAAAGACCAATGTTAAACAAAATAAAACTTTAGGAAAGTTAAAAGTATTTTTGCACAAATTCAGCTGAGAAAAAGGGAAACTTTTTTTGGTAAATGAGCTCAGATGTGAAGTAGGAAAGTTAAAATAGAAAACTGGTAACTTAGAAAACCTACAATGACTGAGAGTTCCAGAGTGCCTTACAAAGACACTTTTAAAAACAACACAACCAAGCAAAATCATATTAAACTAAAAAGGTCATTGTTTTCTAAGAAATGGAAGCCTGTGGATGAGGACACTTGTAAAAACTGCAAACATGAGTCACAGGAAGAACAATGCTTCATATTTACTAGAAATCGAAGTACAGCAATGCAAAACTCTATCCAATACTGCTGCTCCAAGGGAAACATTAGCACTGAATTCTCTACCACTTCCTCTCCTGGGAGTGGAGGTGAGACTGACTACAGGCAGTAACAGGTAATCTTTCTGTGTGATAGAAATGTTCTAAAACTGGGTGAGTGTGTAACTGCGTATATTCACTAAAATCCCCAAAATGTAACACAATTGACTAAACATAAAATCCGACACTTAAAACTATTAAATATAAAAAGGAAACAATGAAAAATTGTTTTTAAAATAAGCTTTTTTTTTCCCCCCTTGATTCACAAGTAAAGGTGGATGAGTTAGCTGTGGCAACTGCACTTCTTAGACATAGCTGGTATTCTTTCTGCTGGTTGCTTCACTTAACCATGAATGAGAATTACTTGTTGCTAGGATGAGTCATAGTTTATACGCTGTGTCTATCAGTTATTTATTCTTTTTCTCATTGTTGATTAAATATATTTATTTTATGGATACATTTTCTTTATCCATTCAAATCACTTGATTGCTGTTTGGGGTGTTATCCAGTTTGATCTTAAAATAATGCTTATAAATGTTTTGATTTTAATAACTATATCAATACAAATTTTTATTCCCATAGCAAAGTAACTTGTGGTTGACAATGCATAAGTACATTTAAAGTAGCTAGCAAAGAGGATTGTGAATATTCCCAACACAAAAAAAGATAAATGTCTGAGGTAAGGTAATATTATTACCCTGTTTGACCATCTGGCACTGTATACATTCTTGAAAAAGAAATGAAATGTCACACTGTACTCCATAAATACATACAGTTACTATGTATTGGTTAAAAATATATTTAAATTCACTACAAAGCCTCATAGTAAATTTAAAATACATTTCATATTTTCAAACAGCAAAATATGGTAAGGAGACAGTAAAGATTTTCAAACCTAAAAATATGACAAAACACACCTGACTTGCCAGTGAAGGAAGTTTTCTTTTTTCTTGTGTGCTGGGGATCAAACATAGGACCTCAATGTTCTAGCCAAGCTCTCTATCATTGAGCTATATCCCCAACCCTTCCACTTTTTCAAATTCATACTTTCTTTGGTTTGAGGTACCCACTGAGAGTCTTGGAACACGTCCTCCTCAGACAAGGGGGGATTACTATAAAATAAATGTAAAAATAAACACTGCTTATTTTCTGATAATATTATTAGTAAACATAAATATTTATAAAACACACAAATGAAAATACAAAACACTGAAGGTAAAAGAGGAGTCCTGAGCCAGTGATGGCGGTGATGTCTATAATCTAAGCAGCAGGTTGGGCAACTTAGCAATTTAGTGAGACTGTCTTAAAATAAAAAATAAAAAGAGATGGGGACGTAGCTCACCATGAAGGTCCCGAGCTGGATCCCCAGCATTGCGTGCCACCCCCCCACCTGCCAAATCCTGGTTAGTTGTTTTCCGTATGATTACTACCAAACTTAACAAAAGTTACTGAAGGTTCTTATACTTCGCTATTATTTCTTGCAAAAAACCTGCGTACCTAACTCATTTGTGTTTACTTATTACTGCTAAAAGTTTCTCCATTACTTTACAGACTATAGGTTTGCTTGCATTAGTTTTTTTTTTTTTCTTTTTTTTTTTAATCAGTTTAAGAGGTTGTTTAATTCTAGCCCCAGAGTAGACCACAGCAAAGACATGAAAACATACCCAGTTAGGGCTGCTTCCAAAGTCAATTAACAGAGCCTGCTTCATAAGTACTTGAAAAGGAAGAAAAGTCATAATCATTCCACACTAAATTCAATAAATTTACCTAAGATAGTACTTTGCCAAGCAAATTAATTGATATATTCACAAAAACAATGTGGCTGCTATAATGATTTTGAAGTAACAGGAAATCCTATACATTTATGAGTCAAAGCAAATGAAAACTGAATGATTTAATCTAAGTATATTCACTATATGAAAGCACACAATCCAAAGCAAATTTCATTATCCACAATTCTAGATTACCTACATTATTCATTAATAAGACCCAAAAATAAGATCAACTGCAGAGATTACTGATCCACATTATGAACTATAGAATGCAACAATCATTGAGGAAATTAAAAAGCATAACAAAATGATAGATGTTTACTGGTATTAACATTTACTGAAGCCATATTGTTAAAAACTGTGCTAGAACCAGAGTATCAGAAAAGAATCTAGGAACGATACTTTCCACCAAGACTACCGTAATTAATCATTAAATATCCAACATCAATAATTATATACTGAGTGGATACTATATATCTAGCATTGTTCTGGGCCATAGGACTAAGCAGTGAACAAAGATCCTGTCCCAGAATTTATAATCTAGAAAAGGACAAGTCAATATAAAAGATGTCAAGATGTGACTGGCAGTATGGATGAAAAAATAAAGCAAATTAAAAAAGACACAGAGTGGGAAATGGATGCTTGTTTTATGCCAAGTGGCTATAACGTCAGACAAAAGCACCCAAAAAGTCCTGTCAATGGAATAATATTAATTCCTGTTTTCAACAAACGGTTCTATCATTAAAATTATGTTTGGTGGGAGTAACATTCCAATTAATTTGTGGCTGCTATTATATTTGGATTTGGGAGCAAGAGATTTATCCAAGATCTATTGGAGAGCTCATGACTTAGATGTCCCTTCCTTGCTAAAAAAGGTATACATGGATTCCTGGAAGAAATGTAGTTGGTCTTATGAGATGCTGTTTTTCAACATGTACAAAATGCCCTTCAGTGATTTCCTTTACTCGCTCTTTTACAGGAGAATATTCTTATCTTTCTCCCTTGTATAGCAAGAATAAAATACAAACCAAGACAAGCGTATTCCTAACTAGTATATGATCAGGATATAGTTCTTTCAAGGGTAGTATAAGGAAACATATCTGAAGTATGCTTACATTACCCAGCCTACAGTGATCACTCCCCTGTCGGACAGGCTACACTAGATACTTTTAAGACTTGATTATATACCATCTTGTGTTGTTTTCTAAAGGAAGACAACAAGCTATACAAATTAACATCTGGGGATTTAAGAGCCTTCAGTCTACAGTGGTGCCTTGGTTCACTAACTTGATTCTTTCCATGATTCTGGTCACAAGTCAAGTTGGATGAGAACGGAATCAAATTCAATGGATAGGTTCAAGGGTGACCTTATGGGGAAATTTGATTTGGTTCTTGTCTAGTTCAGTTTGTGACCAGATTGTGGAAAGAATTAAGTTTGTGAACCAAGGCATCACTGAATTGTAAAAGGTGCGTATATGTGTGTGTAGAGGGGTATTACTGGGGATGTAACACCAGGATATTATACTACCAAGGTGTAATTCCAACCCTTTTTAATTTTGAGACAGGGTCTCACTAAGTTGGCCAGGTTAGGCTCCAACTTGTGTTCTCCTGTTTCAGCCTGAGTAGACAGGACTACAGGCATGTGTCTGTACCACCATGCCCAGTTGGAAAAGTTGTATATTTCTGAGGTAAATGACTTAATTCTCAGTTTCCTGGTTCCTTGCCTGTGAAATGAGAGAATGGTGGAAGGGGGAAATAATGAACACCCTGACGCCTTACATCAGACAGGTATGCATGGAAATGCGTGAAGTGGCAAGGCGTTCCAGGAAATGGTGTGGACTATGGTCAAATACAGAGTGAATACCTACAGAAGTAATATCATTTGCATTCTACATATTATACCATAGTAACCAACAAAATATATCTGAGATAGATGTTACACTCTAGGCCAAGAGTTTCTGAATTCTGATCTAGCTGATCCCTGAGATCTTTTTCAATCTCTTTCTAAAATTAGTATACCAGGTTTTGAAGAATATGAATGACACTTTAAAAGTATCTTAATGCTATATTCCTTTTTCTTACTGACTGTAAGAAGAAATATACAACTGCTTTGGTAATAAAATTCAGTAATCTAGTTTAACTCTGTAATGGTGCTTAGACATTACAAGTAATTTAGAATCACCTTTTGAATGTAAATTTTTTAAAGGGTTGAAAAACAGGACAATTGCCCATTCAAAGGCTGCCCAAAACTGGGAAAAGTCAGCAGTTATTACAGGGCGCTCAACCAAGGAAAGGTGCAAAGGCCTTCTACATTTTCTTCTTTCTGGCATGCTATTCTCTAAGATGCTTCATGGAGTAAAGACCGTTCCAACCAAAAATTAGGGCATGGGAATGAAGTCCTCTTCAACTATCATCCCAAATGATGACTGGTTATATAAGAAATTATAAATAATGGTTAATTAAGAAGTAAAATATAAAAAGTACAAAGTGGCTATTAAGAAAAAAATCTACACACCAAATATGTAAAACATGTAGACTGGGGAACCAAATGCTCTAGATTATACTACAGACCATTAGAATGAGTAACAGACTCTGTAAAAACTGCTTGAATTCTATCCAGGGTAAAAATTCAGATCAACAGAATTATAAATAAATTGTTTCACCTTTAAAAAAAAAGATGAATCTTTGTTTAAATGACATAAAGCAAGCCTATACTGCATAACCCTACTGACATTTTTAGAGATTTCTTTAATGAAGTGAGGTTAGTTCATCATAAAAAAGTCCTTTGGCTGGTTCAAAGGCCAAATTTAGTTTTTCTTTATTTGCATAAAGTAAACATGATTCCATTTCTGCAGCTCAGAATCATCAAACATGCTATCTGGAGACAAGGACACCCAGAACTGGCTATCTATATAATTTAGGGCGGTTATTTATTTCTATGCTGCTATCTTATTTTGTAAAATATGGACAGTAAAAGTCAATTTCACAGGATTGATGGGCAGATTAAATAAGAATACACATTACTGACATTATTAATAAAAGCTTTAAATGTTAGTCAATGCATGAAGAGTGGGTCTTCTTTTTCTACTATTTGAGATATACAAATGTTTAGTGAATAAAAGACCAGCTAAAGACTAATAATTCATTTCTAGCAAAGAAACTACTTAAATTTTGAAAAGATTACTCATAACTAACCTTTTATAGGTAAATGGCCATTTTTATTCAACTTTTGACAGATGACATGAATCCCAACTGAAGATGAACTATACAAATCTTGGCATCAAAAAGTTCTTACTTGCCCTCTAGAGTAGAAAAGAAAATGCCCTGGAGCAAGAAGAGTGTTAAAATCAATAGGTATGGCAGCACACTCCTGTAATCTTAAACTCTGGAGGCTGAGACAGGAGGAGCTCAAATTTGAGGCCAACCTGGACTACATACCAAGACTTTGTCTCAAAAAACCACAAATAAGCTCAGAAAACAAAAAAACAACAACCAACCTGCTATGGTTGATACACTGTGTCAACTTGAGCAGTTTAGAAGTTAACTGAGAGACTCAGCAGAGAGCCAGGGTTCTTACTTTGTAAATATTCTCATCCTGTGCAAAGGAGGGCAAGGAGATTTTGTGAGTGCTACACCTGCCCTGGAGTGGGGGTGGCCTGTGTACAATATAAGGGAGGAGCAGAGATTTGTTTTTGCCTTTGCTCTTTTGCTCTGGCTGCTGCCTTGAAGTGTTGCCCCTGTGCCATGCCACCCTGCCTTGGAGCCAGCTGATTATGGACTGAAATCCACACAAACTGTAAGTTAAATAAACCTTTCCTTGCTTCACTTTGGGTGTCAGGTGTTTTGTCCCAGCAAGGAGAGAAAAGTAACCAAGGCACAACCAAACCAATCAAAAAAACCATCACAACAAACACCATTCAAACTCTTGTGTTTTAGAGACCTTTGCTCTTAGCCTCATATTTACTCTTTAAATCTCAATAAATGTAAAACAGGTTAAGAGTCAAGCTGGGGGTGGAAGGTGGGGAGCTGGGGTGGTGGTAGCACAAGCCTGTAATCCCAGCACTCAGGAGGCCAATGCAGGATTGCTGTGAGAGGCCAGCCTGGGCTACATAGTGAATTCAAGGCCAGCCTAAACTACGTAAGAATCTGTAGTTAAAAAAAAAAAAAAAAAGTCAAATCCTTGCCAGGTGTGGTGGCACATGACTGTAATCCCAGCACTCAAGAGGCTAAGGCAGGAAGACTGCTATGACTTTGAAGCCAGCTGGACTACCTAGTGAGTACACACCTGCCTGAATTTTATAAGGCCCTACCATCAAACCAAACCAAACCAAACTAAAAAGGCAAAAAAAACCAAGCAACTAACCAACCAGTCAAACCCTTGAATAGCATCTAAGCAACATTTTAAAAGCCTACTTCCCCTTAAAATTTCAAAGGGGTACCAAATAGTTAAGTCGAAGTAAGTTTTTTTCCAAAAAATGTTGCTAACAAGCACTTTTTATCCTGAAGTTATTTAATTACAACACCCAGCTCCTATGCCTTCATTTGAAATTCTGTGACCTTAAATTATAAAGAAAAGACTAAGTAAAAACACCTAACTACTGGTTCTTGAAGTCAAGTGCCATTACTTCTCCCACTGAATACTTTTTGGAAGATACTTGATTTGTCCCATCCGCCTCCAACTCCTAAAGTAGTATTTTAATGGCTAAAAAGGATTACTGTGTTCTCACTTCCAAATAAAATTAATTCAAATCACAGAAAGACCTGGTACTAATCTGTTGGACATAATAACAGAATTCAGGATGCCTGAGCATATTTAAAAATTATTTTTGGTGAAAAAAGGTTAGGCCTGACCATTATCTCTGAAAAATAAAAATCAAAACTTCTAACAAGGAAAAACAAAATAAAGTTATTTAAATATGGATTATCATATCTGTGTTATCTGCCCGTCACAAATTGTTTCTAATTTTACTAACTTACATTCCGTCAAGAAAGGTCTCCATCACTAGGTTTCTAAATTCAGTCAGTGTATAATTTGTACACGATCAACGTGTTTATAACATGTCTTCTATTTTGACCATATTTCTATCTCGAGTAGGAAAATCTTTTCCTCTTTCATGGATTATTGCTAGTAAATAAAGCTTATTCCAATCAATCATACCTACTTTACTAAAATACTCAAAAATATAACTTGACATGGAATTTAAGAGGTTTCTGTTTTATACCTTGCAGTTACCTATCAGTTCAGTACTTAATCACATGACAGAATTTAGTAGCCAGAGTATAACAATTATCAGTAATCTGACAAATGCAGAAGGATCAGTTTTTTTCATAGACTTCTCAGCTGAGTCAAGACAATTAAGTGACAAACTAGAGAGACTAGCAGTGTTTCAAAGGCAGGCAAGAAGAAATGAGCTCAAGATCACCTTACTAGTTTCTATAAAATTTTTCTGAATAGGTCAGATTTGTTATGCACAATTCTCTTATGCTCTTAAAAACTTTAAACATAATCTAAGAAAATATCCTGTCAATTTATTCCCTATTATCTGATCAAACCGTAAATTCTATATAAGTAGTCATACTGACTTAATGACCTGCTGTCTTCCAAACATAATTTAGATAAATGTATGGATGTTAATTAATTAATTTGCTGTTTATCTTAGATTCTGACACACAACAAGGTTTTGGTAATTTAAACTGAGGAAAGGATAAAATAGGAAAATAAAAGAACAGATAAAAATACAGACTATATCTGATTTCTGGGTTGGAATCTCAGCTCTACAACACATGCTAGTTCTGAGTGATCTTCGTGCCTCATTTCCTAATATGAAAATAAGAATCTCTCTGTAGAGATAAGATTCAAATGAAATCTTACGTAAAATGTTTAGTAGAGTAAGTAACATACTAAGTAGTTGGTACATCTTAATTTGCTAGTTTTACAAATTAAATCTATCAAGATATTTATAGTGGTTGAAACCTGAAACAGCTGAAAGCACATTTTAATAAGAAACCATGTGTCTGGGAGTAGTCAGTCTTTTCTCTTCACCTCTTTACCAAGTCTGAGACATTCTACTTTGATATCTCTAGAATCAATTCCATTCTTTCTAGTTCCTTACCTTAATAATTAAGACCCTCATTATTTCTCACATGGGAATGGGGCAATATAGGAGGCAAATATGAAAAAAATAATTTGCTATGCATATCAATTTCAAGGACTTACAGAAAAGGTATTAAGTTTTAATCAGAATTGAGAGTCAAAGAAATTTGAGAAAAAAATAAATGGAACGACTTATTTTAGTGGACCTTTAGCCCAGAAGTCACTTTTTTAGCTTTATACATTAAAATGTTTACAGTATTTGCACTGTGTAAGCTCATAATCAGGCAGGATCTATAGAACAAAATGCCTGCTGTGAGCAGACAGGGAAGAGAACTGTCTGCTGTGAAGATAGGTTAAGTAAGTCAGGTAAGACTTCAGAAGTAGATGCCTAAACCATATCAGACCAGTGGACATACAAATCACTAAGTAGATATTTTAAGGGAATGGAGGAGTTCGCTGGGAGATAAGGGCACTCTTTGGAAAAGGATGAGGATGAGTCATCAGCGTGTGACAGGCAGGGGAGGCAGCTGGAAGCACAGGGGACGGGAACTTTTAATGACCACAAATCGTCATTTAATTTTTAAGGTCTTATAGTATAGTTTAAAAAACCCGTCTGATTGAGTTTTTCACAATTTCTAAGAAATGAAATATGAACAGAAAAATTACTGCACAAAATCAAAAACCTGTATCAAAAACCTTTCTAGCTTAATGAGTTTCTTAGTATAAAACACTCAGTGACTACATTATACAACAAACCATAACACGTAAACTTACTTGTCTACACCAGTAGTGACGATCCTATTGCACACATACCAGTCGGCCATCTGTCATCATTGAATGCTCAAAGGTTCGCCATCACTGGTCTACACCAGGGCAGAGCATGAAGCTGTGACACTGAAGCCAAAAGTGCAGTAGAGTCCCCAGAAAGCTGGAGAAGCTAGGAACATGAAATATTTGAGCAAAGCCAGCCCAAGAGGGAAGCCATGAGGGCTACAACCACCAGCGATGCCATAGGGATGGAGACAGGCAAGCCATTTGGAGTTCAAGTCTCATCACTACAACTTGGCCGAGGTTCTGCACATGGAACTACAGGATTTAATGTTTGCCCTACTGGATTTTGGTCTTGCTTTGGTCTCACTGGTTTCTATCCTCCAGTTTTTCCCTTTTGGAATGGGAATGTTTATCTTATGTCTTGGTACGCTGGGAGTGTTTAACTTTCCTTTGATTTTTACTGGGGCTCACAGCTGAGAAATTGCCTTAAATCTCACATGAGACTTTGGACTTTTCAGCAATATTAAAACTGTTAGAACTTTGGCAACTCTTACAGATGAACTAAATGTATTTTGCATAAAAGGATGCAATGAGTGTTTTGGGGGTCAGGGGCTGAATGTTATGGCTTATATGTAGATGTTCCCCCAAAGTCTCATGTGCTCACAGGTGAGGCTTTTGGGAGGTGACTGGATCATGGTGGGGGGCATGATACTGATGATCTTATAATTAAATGTGATATTGGGAAGTGGAGCCTGTTGGGAGGGTTTGAGGGCATGGCTTAGAAGGGTGTATCTCTCTGCTTCACTCTTCCCTTCATACTCTTGTGTCTTCTGCATGCCATGAGCAGCTCTTCCTCCCCAGCAATGAAGACGACATCTGATGTACATTCCTGTTTCTAATTTCTCTAGGAACAGATACTACTCTTACAGTTACAACACTGCCAGTGTCTAAGCCACATTCTATTCATTTTTTTAGCCAATTTCATTTTTGAGCCTATTCTAAAATAACCCCAAAAATAACCCCTGAAGAAAAAACTTGTGCCTACTGAAATCAATCAAAAGCATTATAAACAAAGAGAACAGAGTCCCTCCTCTTCTGAAAAGGACACTCATTCTTTTGTTTTTGAGACAGGTTCTTGTTATGTAGTTCAGGGTGACCTTGAACTCTTGGAGATCCTCTTGCCTCAGCCCCACAAGTGCTGGGGTTAAACGTGTGCGCCATCATGCCTGGCTTAAGGACATTCTTTTTTATAAACTGTATGTTTTCTCTTTTTTAGCCATCTCAAGTCTTTTTATCCATGAATTTGAATGTTGTGTATATTTGTTTTAAAGGCACAAGTAGTTTTTCTACAACAACCTAGTTCACTATTTCATTGGACAATCAACATTATACAAGCTGGCAAAAAGAATTATAAACAGCTCAATACCAAAAGGACTATTCAGGGTAACAGACAAGTAAACCACTTCAAGAGAGCCTACTTTAGCCAACATAAGGCCACACAGCACATTGTGGGGTGGGTATATTAAAATTTAATGATTACAAAACAGGAGAAAGAAGATCTTTAAAGCCCTTTTTGAGTATAAAATATCACTCTTAGTTGTTAATTCTGTTTCCAAAAATATGACTAGGTGTATATCCAGGAAGTTTATGTCTCTCTGGGCTTATCTGCTAATAAAATTGGCACAGACTTTTAGTAGCTACTTTATTCTACATTATATACCTACAATTAAAGAAAGATCTTGTCCATGAAGTTCTTTGAGTTATACAACATAAACACCGACAAAAGCCAATTATGGCAAAGAAATGCTAGGCACAGATTATCTCAAACATTCCTTTAGAAACACAGTCTCTAAATCTTAACTAAAGCTTAAACTACTTTAGAAGGAACAAAGGAAAATTTCAGGATGCCTCAGGTTTTATTAATTTAATAAAATACAATAAAGTATTATTATCTGACATTACACAATTTCTTATTTATTTGGAAGCAGGAATCAAACTCTGGACCTTACACTTGCCAGACATGCATCATGCCACTGAGCTATACCCACAGCCCCACAATCTCCAATTTAAAATGTTGAGTACCACTACCTTCTAGCAAAGCCACCAATATATAATCACACACTACCATATCCCTAAATAGATGAATGAATTGATCAAATGCACTCCATTTGAACACTGAAGAAAGTCTATCTAAAAATAATTACAGAAACTTAATAAATAAAAATCCAAGTGCCCCTAACATGCCTCCCAACCAAATAAAACAACTGCCTCTTAGCCTTATTTATTGTTCTTCCTCGAGTACAATAAAACAGTAAGATGTAAAACATGAGATAGCTACACCATAAAGTGGAGTCAGGGAGACTAGGTCCAGTTTAAGCTCCAAAAGTCTCATGTTCCTCAATCTTGGGTAAACCGGGATGGCAGGACATTCTAAGTGGACTAGGTCTTTTTGAGTTTGCCTTCTCTCATGTTTCATAATCTTAAGAATGAACAGAACATGCTTGCTCAAGAGGTTTAAATTTTGTAGGGAAAGATACAACATAACAATAGGAAATATATCTGGTATGGTGGCACAAGTCTATAGTCGTAGCATGCTGTGGGGCTGAGGTAGGACTCAATGTCTGAGCTCAGTCTGGGCAATTCAGTGACTCAGATTTTGTCTCAAAAAACCAAAAACACCAAAAGTAATAAAAATGGGCTGGGGATGTAGCTTAGTGTAAAGGCCCTGGGTTCATACTTCTGTATTGGGAAAAGTGAAATACAAAATACATGGGAGTTCAAACCACAGCAACAGGGAAAGATTTATGAAAAAAGCTCAGCCTGACTGGATTACTGGGGTTGGGGGAACAGGAAAAATAGTAGGAGACTCTAGTCAAGATAATGGAAATCTCTGAGTACTGGTTAGGGGTTCTGACTCATTCAGTAAGTAATGACACTGGACAAGTAGAAAAGAAACACCAACTTTCAAAAAACTAAATGTAATTTTAAATTAATGAAAGGAGTTCTAACAGTAGAAGGCTGGATAGTACATCTAGGAATGTTAAGCATTTTATTAAAAATATGGTTAACATGCAGCCTTACTTTTAAAATGCATGACATGGTTTGCAACAAAAATCTAGGTTAAGATAGTGAAAACCAGGGCTGCAGATGTGGCTCATTTGTAGAGCTCTTGCCCTGCATGCACAAGGCTCTGGGTTTGATCCCCAGCACCACCCACACACTAAAGTAAAAACCAAAATTAAGAGGTCAGAAACAATAATATCACAGAGAAGAGAGAAAATACAAGAAAATGACATAGATAGTTAAGACAACTGGTAATGTCAATTTTATTCAACAATGCTGAATGTATACTAAGTGCCTACTATCTCCAGCCAGTGTAGATGTCAGATTCATACATCTTAGACTATTTTTCATAACAGGATGTTAGTGTTGATAACATAGCAACTGGTATCTACAACATATTAAGGTTACTTTTAATTATACCACTATTAGAATATGACAGGGTAGCAGCTTAAACTCTCACAGGTACTGGTAGATGTATGGGGCAAGAGATATTTTTTTTTCTTTAAAAAACTGCTTTGAGTTTTTCCAAGTACATTAAAAGAATAAAAAAACAACAAAACACTCAGTTAAAACTAAATATGTCATGTTCTAGGATCTATGTAATATTCATTGCTATATAACAATACAGTTTGTGAATACAGAAGACTTTTTTTTTTTTTTTTTTTGTCTTTTTGAGACAGGGTCTCACTATGCCATTCAGGCTGGCCTTGAGCTCACTTTGTAGCCCAGGCTGGTCTCGAACTTGTAATGATCCTTCTGTCTCAGCCTCCTGAGCGCTGAGATTACAGGCGTGCACCACCATGCCCAGCTGCCCAGCTCAGACTTATTTGATGAATTAACCAAAACTACTTGCATGGCTTAGAGTAGGCATAGGTTAGCAAATCTCACTTGTTGCCCTTTATTTTTTTTTTTTAAATGGTAGTGCTAGGGTCAAACCCTGGGTCTCAAGGCTAGACAACATTATAGCACTGAAATGTATCTTCACTCATTGCTGCCAGGCTACAATGGCAGGCTACAATGGCTATGATAGAGGCTGCATGGTTAACAAAGATTACAATATTGCGTGGTCCTTCATAAAAAAAACTGCCATTAACTGCCATTTGGTTTAGGGCTTAGAAAAGACAAGGAAAAATCTTGCCCATTAGTTTAGTGATTGATAGTAAATGGGTTTTAGCTCAAACATCAAGACAAAATACTAAGTTACTTGCAATGGGTACAATGTTGATGATTTTGAGACTGAGACCAACCCCAACTCAAGAGACTCAATGATAGAGTACAGTTCACAATTATTGAAGTCTACTGTAGTTGAGGTGAAGGAAAATGAGATTGTAAAACACATAAAACTGCAAAAAAAGATCAAGGTTTGTCTGCAGAACATTTTATTCATTTGTTTGCAAATAAATTTCCCCCAATAGAAAAGGAGTGTCTTTGTTCCTCAGATCTCCAGACATCACACTCTTCAATAACTTAAAATTGGCCACTCATGTGTTAAACCATCCTAAGTCATGGGGGTGGGGGGAGTGGGAAAGAGAAATACCACCTCCAAAGCATGACCTTTACAGAAGGAAAGAAGGCTATCCAAGATGGTTCTCCATATCCAGATTTTAATGTTGCCATCAAAGGCACTTACTGTTTGCTGAACAGGTTGCAGAATTTGTTAACTGTATCAACAAAGAAAGATCACTATTACTGAAGGTATCTGCTCCCATATATATAAAGCAAATATTGAATATAGTTTATAAGATGCTGGGGCAGGGCCCTAAGAAATCAGAAGTAAGGCACTTGAATACAAGTAGACAAAGGTAAAGATTCCAGAACAAATCATGCCCATTTTTATGAATACAAAAACATCACAAATATTTTCTTTCTTTGTTTTTTTGAGACAAGGTTTCACTATGTAGTCCAGGCTGGCACTGAACTCACTATGAAGAGCTCAGGTTGGCCTCGACTTTGCAGTGATCCTCCTGATCCTCCTGCCTCAGCTTCCAGAGGGCTGGGATTATAGGCATGTGTCACCACATCTGGTGTCCACAAATATTTAATATAAAAATATCTAGCTTTTATTGTACACTATAAGGATGCGTTAAGTTTTTAATTTTACACTGTTTCAATGTATTTCAATGTATGGCCACAGAAGTATTTATTATTAACTTCATATCTAGGATTAAATGACATGCTTAATATGACTGCCCCCAAATGCATTAAGCAGTGGTTAAGATGTCTTGATTTTAGAGTGTGGATTCATAATCTGCATGATTACACATTCTGAACGAAACTTTAGGAACAAAATATTTCTAATGGAAAATTCCTGAGCAAATCTGCCAGAAGTACAGAGGAGAAATATTAACCAAGCAATAAAAAACAGTGGAAGCACAAGTATGTCCCATAATTTTTTCTTAATTATTTTAATATCACTAAGCACCAATTTGTGGTAGCTGCTTACTGGCCTGGGCACTTAATTGTGTTACAAGGTTGTTTCTGACTAACACTTCCTTTTATATCCTATAGTCTTCACTTTCTTCAAAGCTGTGCTCAGTAAAATGAAGACTAGAAAAATAAAAGGCACACCACATTTCAACTGGAAGCCTTAAATAATGCTTATACTTGGCTTCCATATATAAATAATGCATACTTACTTGATGTCAAACTACTACGCCAAAAAAGGTATACTCACCAAATGATAAAAGCAAATGAAAGTTTGGGTGTTAATTAGGCTGCTACAATAAGCAAAGCATATGGTAAAAATTCACAAAGTAGGCAGGCACTTCCTGTGATCAATTTTGAGTTTCAAAGTAGCCTCTTCAGCAGGACCTGGTGGTGCATGCCTGTAATCTCAGCACTCAGGAGGCTGAGGCAGGAGGGTCACTGTGAATTTGAGGCCAGCTTCGCCCAGTGAGTTCAAAGCTAGCCTGAACTACATGGTGAGACTCTGCCTCAACAGCAACAGCAACACCACAAACAAAAAACAACCCCCCCCACAAAACCAAAGTAGCCTCTTCAGCCACTCTCTTCTTCCTTGTCACTACTACCAAGTGGTTCCATCAAAGTTTCTAAATACAAATTGCATCTTAGTCCCATTCTATGATATTAGTAATTTATCTATTTTATTTTACAATTAAATGTGTAATTCCTAGAAACCCTATTAATTTGAGACAAAACTGCATGATATCTTATAAGACTTTAAAAATCAAGAAACATTAAAATAATTACTTTCATTATTTAAACATTTTTAAAAAATACTATTTGGTAGACACCAATATATAAAGATGATATTCACTATTTCCAAATATTTAATTGGGCCCTACAACTATGGCATTAAGTGATTCTTCCCAGCAGTGCATTCCATCCTGTGTCAGGTCAAAAAGAATTTCCTGGCAAACTGTTTTTAATTGGCATAAGGTACTATTTTCAGATCCTTAAGTCCTCCCCAAAGACACGTATTAATGAATAAAGACTTTCCAACCCATTTCAGAACCACTTGTCATGGAAGTTCTTACATTTTAGGTACACTCCTTTAATATCATCTATGGATCCCACTTTATTTTTATTTCCTTTTCTACATACTAGAGCCTAGTCTTTATAAGGACTCACCTCTATAATTCATTTGGGTATTTTGAACTATTTACCTTGCATACTGATTTGCTTTCCATGTCTTTGCTAGAAACCTTTTGCGCATAACCACTCGATTTAATTTGTTTGCTGTTTTGAGACAGAAGTTCAGGTAGACCATGAACTCGTGGAGATCCTCCTGTCTCAGCCCTCCTGAGTGCTGCAATTACAGGCATGCACCACTATGCCAGTTAAACTACTTGATTTAGTCCTAACATACAGTAACCTAGAACAGTTAGCTCTCAATAACATGCAGCCAGATGCCCTAAATTAAAAAATGAAGAACTACAATTGGACATCTCAAAAAATAAGTGTAAGAAGTATGATGAGAACTGATAAGGTCAAACCACTGCAAATTTTATATATATTTTTTGTTTAAAAGCTTTTGAGTATGTGCCAACTACTAGGCTAACTGTTTGAGACAGTGGTGTGACATGGCATTCCTGTTTTCCTGAAACAGTTTTAGAGGGGAGCGGAGATAAATGATTGAATAAATAGAATTACTATGAAGGCAATGATGAGTGATGCCTCTTTATATAAGGCAATCAGAAAAACAGCTAAGATCTAACTAATGCTGAGACTAAGGCAGAATTGCAGACAGATGGGAAAAGAGCCTCCCAAACAAAGAAGGAGCAAGCACCTAACCTCAAAGGTGGTAAAGGGCTTATTGGGCTAGGAACAGAAGGTACGGTATCCTGTGGAGACCATGGGTGTAAGCTCAGTGGTAGAGAGCTAGAGCTTGCTTGCATAGCATGCTCAAAAGCCCTGGATTTGAAGCATGAGGGATGGGGTAGGGGTGTGGCTACAGTTTGGTGAACAGTGAAATGGAGATTGAATTGTGCAGTAAGCAAGGACTAGATTATACAGGTCCCATAGGCCATGATAAGGACTTGGTTTTTATTTTAAACCAATGGGGGAAAAACTGGGACTAGAGTGGTACATGATCTGATTTACATTTTAAAGGATTTGCCCAAGTCTTCTGGATAGAGACTGATATGGGGAAAGAATAGAAATTCCTTAGAAACCTAAGATGACTGGCATAAACAAGGATAATAGCATAAAAACATAACTTGACAGTTCAAAAAGGCCTTAACAGCCATTTAGCCAAACTTTCTCTACATAAAGATAACTACCTTAAAGAAGAAAAAGAGACCTGCCTTAAGAAAGGTTCACTTGATCAAGGTTTCATGGCCAGTGACAGAAAAAACTGAAACCTAAGTCCCCACTGTCAGTGTTATCACCACTCAACCACGCTATCCTATTTAAGACTGTGGGGTAGAAATAAAGGTTAGAAACTATCATACTTAAAACAAGTGCATAATTTCTCAAGTCCAAAGAAGTCTGCTTAAAAAATAAAATGGAGGACAATGAAATAAATGTCTTACTTGAGCACCTGAAGATTTCTGGAGAGCAGAAATAGCAATAATACTCTCAACTCAAAGTGCTTAGTGATAAAACTTTCTGACCACAATCTCTAAACTGGTAGGTAATGCCAACTTACCCTCTACCCGGGCCCCTCTGGTGGGTAAGGTCTATCAATCAAGCATCAGAAGTGCTTCTCAAAGTGGGGTTTATCATTCCTGTTGAACCTGTGAAGTGACAGCTGGTAACAGTGGCCCTGATCATTCAAACAAGAACCTCTTAATCACCATTCTCATTCTCCATTCTGTACTACTTTCTGCCCTTCCACCTTTTCATTGTCTATTATCATCATCACTTGTCTAACAACAGAGAAATGTTATGAATTTTTTTTGTCCTTAAAAACTTGCAACATCTATCTTCTCTTTGTTGACAGGGCTCGTGAAGAAAAAAGCACAGGTATAAAAATGCTAAAGATATTGCATTTGATTCCTTCAGCTAGTAACTCAAACTACATAAACAATAGCTAGTGGCAATCTTGTGACAAATTTGCATGTCCTGAACATAAAACATAATCAGTATGTTCCCTAATTCAGAATTGCTAGAGAACAGCTGAATAGTTAGTTAATGTAGGGAACAATAAACCTTTCCTTTAACTTCTTTCCCTCACTGTGGGATTAGACAGAAGTTGTATAATGCTTCATCCATCCCTGAAGTTACCATTTCATACCTATTCTCTAAGCCACTACTTTTCTATCCCCTGGTGTCAACCCTGTCCATTCCAACAGTGGTGTTTCAAAATCGATATTCTTTTTCTTCGCAAAATATACCTATTTTATCTCTTTAAAAAATGCCAATAAACTTCCAGGAAACTGAGCTTGGTATAAACAAATTCACCCATCACTCTTACTGTTTTCATAATCTGAAACTGACTGTTAAATCCAAAAACAGGTTAGCCTAAAAATCCTTAAACTTTGGAGCTCTTCTATGACATGTGGTTTATAACTATAGCTCTTTAGCAAACATTGCTATATTGGGGGGGGGTCTTTTTTGACTATTTCACTATAGGGTTTCACTATTCAGTTCAGGTTGGCCTTGAACTCAAGTTTGCAGCCGGGGCTGGCCTTGAATTTGCAGGGATCCTCCTACCTCAGCCTCCCAAGTGCTGGGATTACAGGCATGCGCCTGCTTACAGCCAATTTTTTTGTTTTGTTTTTGTGTTTTGAGACAGGGTCTTCGTATTTGGCTTAGACTAGCCAGGAATTTGTTACATATTTTAGTCTGACCTCAAATTTTCAACCTTTTGCCAGTCTCCTGAGTGCAGGAATTATACATACGTGCCACCATGTCTGGTGCTAAAACTTTTAAAACATTCTGAAGGTGTCTTTAAAAAGTATTCACTTAAGGGTAGACACACAAAATTCTCAGGTCGAAGTGAATTATTAAAACTTAAAACCAGTGAGTGTGGTAGACATGCCTGTAATCCCAGCACTTGGGAAGCTGAGGCAGGAGGATCACAGAGTGACGTATAATACAAAATGAAAAATATCACACAAACCAGCATTTATTTTAATAGCTTTTTAAGATAAATGTAGACAGCCTTCCTTCATGCCATTACAACTAGGTAACTGGTTGCAACATGGAAGGGGAACCTTCACCAAACTTCATGGTCTCTATAATAGTAATATCCACTGGTCTAGCTAGCGCCTCGGGAGGAATTCTTACCCTTGCAGGATTACTATAACAACATGCACTGGTTCTTTGGAAAATATTGGCTCACAATTACACGGATTTTCACGTAGTGACTCATGTGATTATACATCATTTTAAAAATGTACCTTAATATCTGCAAAATCTTTTAAATATTGGGAAATTGTCAAGGGCCCAATGACTGATACAAGCTTCCTAAAATTCTAACTTTTGCTTAAAAGCTACAACTTTTTGTCAGTATTTTCCTTAAAGCAACAGGCTTACCTAGAAAATGTGTCTAACATCTACGTCTGAATAACCAGTTTGTGGTTAAAACAGTAAAATTAACTAAAAACACTTTCATAAAGATGTGGCTGGTTCAGTTTGCAAGAATCAATCACACAAATACTTTTTCCTAGATTCCTATATAGATGTGAAGCATACTTATTTTAACACAGTAATATTAAAAAGATGTATACAAAGGTAAAGATTTAAAGTTGCTCTTTAACTTCTTCATCATGAGCACTTATGAAACTTTTTTTCCTTTTTAATGCAAGTGCACAGCAATGAGTACTAGTACAGTGTGGTGCCCTAATATGATTCTAAGGCACCATTATCTCTGTGCCACAGGTACAAATGTCAATATAGTGAAAAAGATGAAGAACATCTCAGAGTTATCATAGAAATAGTTTTGTACTTGTAGCCTCCCTGGAAATATCTATGGGATCTCTAGGATTCCTTGGATCATATTTTGAAAATCACTGAGTGAGACAATTCATTTTTAAAGCTGTTCAAAATCACAATCTATTCTCTTTAGTCCTTATCCAGGACCTAGTGAAAATCTTAAGCAATGCTCATTGGGTAGTGGTGGCAAACCTATAGCACATGTTCTGCAGCAGGCTGTTATCATTAAAAGCTCCAAAAGGTTCTCTATCACTGTTACGCAGAAATCAAAGTTTTAAAGAACAAGAACACTACATTAGTATATTCTTTGGTGGTTTATAAAACATCTATAATATTCTCATTTAACCTCAGTAACTCCATCATTGTCATCAAGGAAACAAGAACGTAAGAAAGCTTCAAAGGGAAGTATACATTTTATCTAAAAAAAAAAAAAAAGTACTGGTTAAATTACGGGTGATACTAATTTTCTTTATACTTTTCTATATTCTAAACATTTGAATACACACTTTAAAACTCAGTTAAACATTATCAGTACACATTCTGTGTTTTATCAATAATTTAATAAATTCAATAATTTCAAGAGCTATAAGAAAAAACAAGACAAACATATATGTCATTCCTTTCCCTCTTTTTTTTTATTCTATACAGTACAGAATTCAAGATTTCACAGGGATTCCTGAGTTTTGCAATTGCTACTGAGCTTATCCATAATGTTAATTAACATTTTAGAAGCAGCTCAGCATGGTGGTACATGCCTGCAATCCCAGTACTATGGGAGGCTGAGGCAGGAGGATCATAAATTTTATAAGTCCAGCCTGAGCAACTTAATGAGGCCCTGTCTCAAAAATGAGTACGTGAAGCCGGGCATGGTGGTGCACGCCTGTAATCCTAGCGCTCGGGAGGCAGGAGGATCATTGAGAATTCCGAGTCCGGCCAGGCCTACAAAGTGAGCTAAACGCCAGCTTGAACTGCATAGCGAGACCTTGTCTCAAAAAAAAAAAAAAAAAAAGAGTAATGAATAAATAAAATAGCAAAGGCTGGAACTGCAGACAAGTGCAAAGCCCAAATTCAATCCCTAGTACCCCACCCCGGAGCTAAACTGCAGCTACAACTGTTAACATAATATACTAATAGAATTTTGTATTCACTCTAACTTAAAAGACACACGGTTAAAAAAAAAAAAAGCTAAATTGAACATACATTACCACTTGACATTTATTTAATTTTGATTTTTTGAGACAGTATTTCACTATTGTGCTGGGATTACAGGTGTGTGCTACCAAGCCCAGCATGAGAAGGATAAGTTTGAGAAGACACAGATAATTAGAATTTTATTGTGCCTGCTGCTTTCCATTTCCTCTTCAGAAGGTTTCTCTCAAAATCACCATCAAATGGACAAAATTGGGATGGGGATATAGTTCAATACCAGAGTAATTTGTCTAAAATGCACGAGGCCACACCTGGGTTCAACCCACAGCATCACCAAAAAAAAAAAAAAAAAAAAAAAGACAAAACATTTGCTTTCATCATTTTCCCCCTTCCCACAACGCAAGCGAAAAACAGGAGGCAGAACCAAGCGAAAAACAGGAGGCAGAAGTAATTCACCAATAGAAAGTATAATCAGTTCCTTGTGTATTTTCAAAACCAAGTTACTTAAGTTTTAAGTAAAGGAGAACAAATCTTTTATTAAGTATGTTTCTGTTTACTGAAACAAATTTCAGAGCAACTACAGAAATACTACTGTACTGTAAATTCTGTGCACTTTTAATGGATACTCTCTTGCTTTAAACATCTTTATTCAGTTATCAGTACATGATTAAAGGCATTTAATCCTCTATTAGAAAAGATCATTTGACAAGTTATCTCATGACAGCCTAATCCACTTTAAATTGAAAAAGGTCTCAGTGACCTGTATAAAACAGCAAAACAATAAAAGTATAAAATAGTAGCATACTTAGTACATGATTAACTTTAGTAACCAGTTAAATGTAAAATTCACATTCAGAACATTAATTACTCTTTATGGTTAGACTACAGTTTTATACATAATCAATTTTAAGCAGTGATATTTTAAATATTGTCCTTCTGTATAATAAAAACCAGATGTAAATTCTGAAATTCATGCTGCAAACATTTTTACTTTAGAGAAGTAATTTAAATGTTGTCTTAAAACCTGGTCACTCTCCCCTCCCATTTTCATTTCTTTCTTTGGAGTTCTTTTTGTGTGTGTGTGATACTCAAACCAAGGTCTCTGTGAATGGTAGGCAAGCACTCTACAACTGAGCTATACCCCAGCCCCTTTTTATAACTTTTAAAAACTCCTTGGAAACAGATTTTAAAATGTTTTTGATCCAGTGGAGGGGGTGCTTTTTAAATTTTGAAATAAGCAGAGCAGTGTTATGAAGTATGGAAAGTAAGGGATACTCTTTTGTTAGTGGGAAATTTTCAAATGTGATTTATTTTTAAGGCAGCACAAAAGTTCCTGAAAACTGTTTCATTTAAAATAGAAACTCTATGCCTAAAAAGAATAGTCTTATAAGTCAACACTGATACAGAAGTGTAACATACTATCTAATCGGTCAGTTTCCCTATAGATATTCTTTGTACCTAATGATTCCACTGTGTTCATGAGACTTCCAAAGAACTGATAAAAGATTTAAGTGCTCAAATGGTAATTAATTACCTTTAAATACCATTGCAAAACAACAGAAAACACGGTACAGTGCTCTTGTTTATATACACAGGTGAATTAATCATGGCATTCATTAAGATGTCTATTTCTTAAATTTTTCTATCTAAAAAGTTCAACTTGAATAAACTATCCAGTAAAAACGTCGGCATAATCTCTAAGACTACAGAAACTTAAAAAACAAACAAACAAACAAACAAAACGAAAGGAAGGCCAGGCACTGTAGGACTTGCCTATAATCCCAACACTTCTGAGGCTGAGGCAGGACTATACAGTGAGACCCTCTCAAAAATCATACCAAGACAAAAAGGGGTGGGGGGAGGACAAAAACATACACTTGGTTATAACCTTTAAAATGTCAGAAAGTTTAAGATCAACTTTTATCAAGTCTTTATCTTTTTTGTTTTGAGACAAGAGTATTGATATGTAGCTCAGGCTGGCTTGGAATTCACTAGGTAAATCCAGGGTGGCCTTGGGCTCCTGGTGATTTTTCTGCCTCAGCCTTCTGAGCACTAGTATCACAGGCATACATCACCATGCCAGGCTCTCAAGCTTTTCTATAGTGAACATGTAACATCCCTGATATTAAAGAATGAGCTTCTGGATATTTAGTTCATGAACAGTGAACTATCCCTAGTCCCAGTCAAATCTAAATCAATGTCCAACCCTTTTATCAACACAGACATACATACAAGAACACATTATTTTATATCTTCAGGCAAATGATTCGGGCAGATCAGTAAGATCTGACAGTGAATCATAAAATTACTAATGTAAATTATGTTATTTTTGAGGAGGATGATGCCTTTGTAAAATAAAAATTTCTCTGTATCAGATCAAACTTCACAATAAATTTCATTCCCTTGACAAATATTTATCAATTACTTAAACAAAAGGCAAAAACTTAAATGTAAGCTTTTCATCATCCAACTTTTAGACTTTACATTTAAAACAAAATAGCTATCATAGGCCTTATCTCTATATAGGTCTTCCATCAATTTTGAATTATACAGGAAGATACACTTGGAAGACCATTATATACATAGGTCAGTTTTTAAAAAAATGATTATTTCACGTTGCTAAACCCTCCATATATAGTGGTTCTTACTCATTTTCCCTTTATATAATCAAAACAAAATACTGGAATTCCACTATCAAGGAATCAAGGAAAAAATGAAAATCTGTAAAGCGATTCCAAAGGCAATATGGAAGTATTTCTTTAGAAGGATTACACTGTTCTTTTCAAACATGAATTACTTTGCACGTTCATTACCATTATTAATCTTAATATTTTAATCCTAATCATCACTATGTGTCCTGGCAAGGTCCTAGGAACAAAGAATACTGTGGAGAATGAAATAGATCAAGGCCCTACCCTCAGGGTGTTTTCATTTAACTGGTACTATGTGCAAGGAACTATGCCAGTAATTTGGGACAAAAAGCAAACGTCCTTGGAGTTTACATTTACAAAAACATATAATTGTAACAGAAGACAAGGATGGGTGTCACAGACAATTTCCACAGTTAGGTGGGAAAAGGAAAAGATATAGTGAACATTCCGTATCACATTCTAAAACTAAGCCAGTTTAGTATTGGCTCTTCAGCTGTATTTTGATACCCGGTACATTAAACCCAAACTGGCTATATATGTGTTTCAACAACTTACTCGGAGGCTTTCTCAAACAAGGATGCTTCATAATTTATTGTAAATGTCAAACAAGAAAGTGCACGTGAACATAATGAATGTAGTACAAAGATTAAAAGGCATGGATGGACTCAAGTAAGACTACTATCATTCAAGGTTCTATGCCTTTAAACAAAATTAATCTCCTGAGTATTAATTACTTCTCCTAAAATCTGGGAGTAAAACTACCCAAGTGGTTATTCCCCACCATTTGACTAAAGTACTCACTTTGTGGGCATATATAATGGGACTTATAATCTCTGCAAGATGTAACTCACTATAAAAATGTCACTATTTCTTCTTCCAGGCTGCCCATTAAGCTAGACTACTGTCCTAAAAGTTAGCAGGCCCACTAACTGGTTATCTTATCTATTCTAAGACTCAGTTTCCTCCTCCATAAAACCACCGGGTGGGACTGGATGATCTAAATAGTCCCTTCCGGCCCGTATAAAGTCCCATGACTCCATTATGACTCAATAAATACTATTTCAAGAGTCAGCTTTGTAAAAAGTGATAAGAGTTTGAAGTTAAATGAATATCTCTTTTCTAGGTTACTTCTTGTTAAGCCCTTTTTGATGAGTAAGACCAAACATCATTACAATTTAAAAAAGGGGTGAAAACGAAATTTACAAGGTAGACGCTTTAATAAGATACTGGACATACTTCACATATATGGAGTGCATATGAACCTACCTATGAGACATACTACCACCAAAGCAAAAACCTAAACTGAATTTTAAAATCTCAATCTTCATTTCAGTGTTCTTTCTACTCTGCAAAAAATGTGATTTCCCGTTACTGTAATAGAGAAGTGCTTCTATTCATGCTCATCAGGAGTTACAGGGTCAAAATGTTTTCTGAACTATTGGAGAGCGCGGAAGGGGGACAGGCGAAGGGGAAGCAAACCATCTGCTCAAAACGCAAGGATGATCTTTTCTCCCAAAGGTATGCCCCGCCACCCCGGAAAAATCCAGAGGGCCTGGTTCACTACGAGTACTTTCAGATCCAATTCATGGCGCTGCTAAGCTAATTTTAGGATGAGACACATCGAGATGGTGAAAAAGAGAAGAGGACAAACTTCCTGGATTTTTTTTTCTCTCGCTCTCTGCAAGAGAAAGAGATTTCCTCTTGCTGAGGAAGGGAAAGGCCCCTTTAACAGTTCTCCTCCACACGGCGCTGGCTGCCAGACTAGGTGGGGCTCCCTCCGCTGCCTTCCTCCTGCCACTTCCCGCAACAAATGGAGCGAGTCGGTCCCGTTTCAGGGAAACTTTTTCCCTGTCAGGATCGAGCCGCAGGAGGCCGGGGAGTGGCTTCCTCCGAACGCTCCTCGCCCCGGCTCGGGGCCGGTCGGAAACCCAGATCTCCGCGAAGGACAACTTTTCTGGTTTCCGTTCTAACTTCACCCACACCTGGGAGGGGGCCGAGGCGGCCGGCGGAGGAAGGCGGGGAGCGGCGGAGGCTGCGCGGCCGCGGGCGGAGGCACGGCGGGCGGGGGGGTCCTCGGGCTCTCACTTCCTCCGCCATATTTCAGACATTTGACCCCTTCCGCAAAGCGCGCTGTTCCCCCGCGGCGGCGGCGGCGGCGGCCAAGGTTCCTCCTCGCCGGCCGGGAAGCAGCGCTGTCGCCGGCCGGGCGCCAGGCCCTCGCGCCACCTGCCGCGCGCCAAGGGCCCCGCGGCCCCCGCCCGGCCCGCGCCGCGCCGCGCCGCACCCCGCCCGCCCGCTCTGCTCCGCGCCGCTCCGCTCGGCCGGCGCCCGGCCCCCGCCCCGCGCCGCCGCCGCCGCGCCCCGCAGCGGCCACGCGCGCACTCTGCGAACCTCTCACGCTGTCACCGGGTCGCCGCAGCCAGCGTCACCCCGCGCTCCCTCCGGGTCGCTGCTCCCGGCGCCACGGCGCTCCTGCCGCTGCCGCTCCCGCTGCCGCTGCCGCTGCGCTGCCGCTCGGGCTGGTTTACACGCCTGACTCTGGGCGAGGTTTGGCGGTGTCGCCTTGACGTCAGGCGTTCAGCCTCGCTCTCGCTTCCGCCCGCGGGCGGGGTGCGCGGGTGCGCGGCCCGGGAAGGGGAGGGGCGGGGCCAGGACCGAGGGCGGGGCCCCGTGCGCGTGCGTGCGTGCGCGCGCCGGTTCTCTCAGTCTGTCGGTCTCGCGCCGGGCTCTTGCACTCCGGGGGCTCAGGCCCGGTGCTCGCGATTCTTTAGCTGCCGCGACCCACGGTGCCTCCCCCGTCGTCGCTTCAGGCTCACTGCTGCAGGCTGCCTGGTGGGCGGAATCGAGGGCTGGCTTCCCCGACGCGCACCGTGCCCGACCTCAGCAGTTAACGGGAGTGCAGGGCTTGGAAACCCTAAAGGTGCCTTTTAATGCAAATTATAATTCAGCCACCGACGCCTCCAAACCGTTGCCGTTCGCGTAGTCTTTTGTGCTGGGGAAAGTAGCTCGAGAAGTAACAGCGTGCAGTGTCCACGCCTAGATCTCTCGTGGAGGAACGTAAGCCGGGAAAATCTTCATTCTTGAAGTGGCGTTCCTCCTGAATTGGCAAATGTTTCGTCCACTGGTGACTTAAAACTCGGGGGAACCCTCTCCAAATTACCCTGCCAAATGCAGCAAACATTGAGGATCCTTAAGTGAGCCGATGCCCTGTACCTCAGTTAACACTGTTTAAAGAAAATAAATCACGCATTGAAATGCACAACTGGGGCACGTTAGTGACTTTACAGAGTACCTGTAAAGTAGGTCTATGATGTGGCTTCAGGGCACCAGAAAGCACGTTCTGTTCCAAAAAACACTTCGTCTAAAAAGCACAGGAATTTACCAAGGGAACCTACCATACCTAGAGAAAAGAAGAAATACCACTACCCTTAGCATGAGAAATTTACCAGATTTTTTTTTCCTTGGACGGAGTTTTGATGGGAGATTCAGAGCAAAGTGCAAGGAAAAGTAGGAGTTGTTCGAGTATTAGTTTGTGATTAATTCAGCACAAATTATTCTTGAAATAAATTTTTATGAACTTTGATAAATTGGGAAAATAAATGAAGCATGATTAATTCCACCCCTTTTAACAATATATAGCAGTTAACCAGATTTGGTGGCTAGGAGTTGTAATCCCAGACTCAGAAGGCTGAGACAGGAGGATAGCAAATTGGATCCCATCTTGAGCTGCACAGCAAGGTCAAGGTCAGCCTATACAGCAGGTCCAAAAGCAGTCTGGACTACATGGGGAGAACTTACCTTAAACAGGCAAACAAAACTCTAGAGAAAGCAAGAAAGAGAGAATATACATAAACACATATATAAATGTACATAAATATATATGGTACGTATATATATGTATACACAGAGTTCACCAAAAAAGCATTCACACTTCAGGAAAAGAAAAAAAAAGTGTGAGTTTTTTCAACAGATGGTGTTACCCTTGTATGGGGGGACCCTAAAGAATGTTGTCTATAAGCTGGGCATGGTGGCTCATGCCTGTAATCGCAGCACTTGGGAGGCAGAGACAGGAGGATTGTTGTGAGTTGGAGACCAGCCTGGGCTACAAAGTGAGCTCAAGGCCAGCCTGAACTGCATAGCGAGACCCAGTCTCAAAAAGACAAGGGCCGGGGATCTAGCTAAGTGGCCTAAGCGCCTGCCTGGCAAGTGTGAGATCATGAGTTCAATCCCAGGTACCGCCAAAAAAAAAAAAAATGTCGTCTATCACAGAAAACCCGCTACACTGCCAGCCTTAGAGAAGAAGTTGAAAATGCAGGTGCAGCAATCGCGATAACCAAGGTTACCCAATTAGCAGCTGCCATACTGGTAAATGTCCGGAAGCTAATGGCCATCACTTTGAGCACCTCTTGGAACTGTAGAGGTCAAAAGCAGCTTCTATTAATCTCATGATGTCTCAATAACTTTTGTATTTAAATATTTATACAAGTTTTTCTTTTCCTGAAGTGTGTATACATTTCTGGCAGACTCTGTACACATACACACATATATATGAAACTAAACAAACCTCTGATAAATAAGAATGAATTATATCAACAGTTTTCCGTTTGTATTTTCTAGGTGTCTTACAATTTAGGTTAATTAGGTATGTTACCTATTTCCATAATTTCTATTTTCTTGCAGAACTCTTTTAATGGAAGTTTCAAAGGCACTTTTTAGGGTAGTTAGTTTCAGAATTATTAGTTCTGAAAGAAAGAATGAATGAACGAATTGCAAATACATTTGATTTTCCTATCTTATCAATTGCATCAAAATTTGAGAAGTCAGCTTGAACTTTTTAGTTCATGAAAGCAGTGTTATTCCCTTCCTTCTCTTTCTCTTCCCTCCTTTTTTCTTTTTCTTTATTCCTTCCTTCCTTTCTTTTTTTGATACAAGGTTGAACCCATGGCCTTGTGCTTGCTCTGTTATTGAGCTACATTCTCAGTCCTTTTGTAGTTTCAAGATAGGGTCTGTGTTACTTTGGACAGGCTGGCCTTGATCTTGACCTCTTTGATTTCATTTTTGGCCATCTATAACCAATCTCCTATCAGCTAGGAAAGAAAAAAAATTATTATTATTATTAGTTTTTGGTACTGGGGATCGAACTCACAACCTCGCGCTTGCCAGGCAGGTGCTTATGCCACTAAGCTAAATCCCTGGCCCAAAAAATTTAGTATTAACCATAAAATTTGTGACTTTTATTTGTAGAGCTACTGCTGTTCTTAATTCAAACAAGTTTTCTCCTCTCCCCTCCCCGCCTCTTCTCCTTCCCCTCCCTCCCCCCTCCACTCTCCTCTCTGTTCTCCTTTCTCCCTCCTCTCCTCCCCTCTTTTCCTTTTCTTTCCCTTTGCTTGCTTTCCTTTCCTTTTTTGTTTTCTTTTGATACTGGTCCTGTCAGTGTTGCCCAGGGTGATCTCAAACTCACCGCGCTTCTGCCTCAGCCTCCTGAATAGCTGGAATTACAGGTCTTTGCTGTTTTATTCTAACTCTCTTTGACTTAGGTAATTGATTTTTTTTCTTCTTCAGAAAGGAGACTGAAACTGGAGTTTTTAGAGTTTGAGAGAATGTGTAAATAGCTTATTTTCATTAAAAGTGCATTTATCATCTATTAGGCTGACAATCATTGAATTTGTGTTAAATTTTTATCACTATGCAAAAGATGCCAGAATCTCCATCTTGTAGTGTTGAGTTTTAGTCCCTGTTCCTGTCTAGTTCCTTGGTATCTCCACTAGACTATTCCATTGGTAACTTGAACTGGTGTGCAAACTGATCTCATTGCTGGGTGTGGTTGCTCACACCTGAGATTCCAGCACTTGGGAGGCTGAGCCAGGAGGATCACTACAAGTTTGAGGCCAGCCTGGGTTACACAGTGAGATCAAGACCAGTGTGGACTATGTGCCAAGACCCAGTCTCAAAAAACAAAAACCAAAAGCAAAAAAACAACAACAAACAAACAAAAAAACCTGTTCAATTACTCCTGTCTTTTTTTTTTTTTCCATCTTTTTGAGACAAGGTCTCGCTATGCAGTTCAGGCTGACCTTGGGCTCACTTTGTAGCCAGGCTGGTCTCGAACTCACAACAACCCTCCTCCTTCAGCCTCCCAAGTGCTAGGATTACAGGAATGCGCCACCATGCCTGGCTTACTCCTATCTTCTTATGTCTCACTTTTCTCTTTCATTTAAAGATAGTTTGCACTCTGAGTGGACTTTTTATCTCGCCCAAATAGCTTGGCACTTCTCGATTGTACATAGGTAATTTTATATGCCTAGAATGCCCATTTTCACCGGTGTCAGTTTGCAAATACTTTGCCTGTCATTTGAGGTCCACCTACTTTCTCTAAGAACATTTTTCTTTCTTTCTTTCTTTTTTTTTTTTTGGGTACCGGGAATTGAACTCAGGATCTTGCACTTGCCAGCAGCCGCTTGTGCTGCTGAGCTGTATCACTGGCTAAGAACGTTTTCTCTGGTACTTCCAACCAACATGACCTCTTCTTTTTTGAATCTCATAATATCTTAGATAGCCTTTATTTTGTCACTTGTGTTTGACCTTCCTAATAGAAAAAGGGTTTGTAAACCTTTTCTGTCAAGAACCAGATAGTAAATATTTATGATTTGTAGACCAGATGGTCTGTCTCTGTTGCAGCTACTCTACTATACAACTGTTCATCTCTGACTGTAGCACAGAGACAGCCAAAGGCAATAGGTAAAGAATGGATGTAGCAGCCAGGCATGGTGGCTTATGCCTGTAATTCCAGCCCTTGGAAGGCTTGAGGTAGGAGGATGGCCTTGAGTTCGAGGCCAGCCTGAACCATATAATAAAACCCTGCCTCAAAAAAGAGAAAAAAAAAAAAAAGGATGTGGTTGTATTCTAATAAAACTTTATGAACACTAAAATTTGAATTTCATATAACTTGAGTGTGTCACAAAATAATATTCTTTTAACTGCTTAATAACTTAAAAATGATACTTAGCTCATGATTCCATAAAAACAGGCAGCAGATTGGAGTTGGCCAGCGGATCATACTTTGCTGGGCCCTGTACTCAGGCTGGTTTTATGGTCATGTGACTCATACGGTTGCACAGACCTTATGCATAGAAGGGTCAGTGACTGGTTTAATGCTCAAATGTCACCATTTTGATATTTTTAAGAATTTTAAATCAAGATACCTATGTCTTTATTTTGCATTAGGTCCCCCAAATTATCTACTCGGTCCTATTTATAGTAGAATATAAAATCCGGGCTAGGATGTATATTTCTTATAAGATTGGGATGGAGCTGGGCATTGTGGTACATGGCTATAGTCCCAGCGCTCAGGAGGCTAAGGCAGGAAGAATTGCTGTGAGTTCGAGGCCAGCCTGGGCTACAAAGTGTGTTTAAGGCCAACTTGAACTGCATAGTGAAACCCTATCAAAAAAAAAAATCAGGGTGTATATTTCTTATCTTTGTCACTACTGTCACCTGGCATGATGCTTTTCACATAATAGGCATTCAAGATGCATTTGCTTAAATTTTTTTTTTTTTTTTTGCGGCACTGGGGATTGAACTCACGACCTTGTGCTTGCCAGGCAGGCACTTAGGCTGCTGAGCTAGATCCCCGGACCGCATTTGCTTAATTTTTTGTGCCCAGGGTACTGTGCAGTAGTGGAGAGTCAGTCAGTGTTTAGCCCCCCACCACTTGTTAACTGAGCAGCCTTGAGCAAATTATGTAACCATGTAGAGTTTTAGCTTTCTCATCTATGTCAGAGGAGTAATAACACCTGCCCTGCATAACCGTTGTAAGATGAAGTGTAGAAAATATCCAGGTCTCAGCCCCAGGAGAAAGAAGGAGTTTAAAGTTATTTTTCCCCTTGCAGAGAAAGTAAACTAACAGCATACATATTACTGTTGCTGTATTTTACCTGAAACAATAATTTACACTGTTTATTAAAAATTTTACTTTGGAGCTGGAGAAGTAGCTTAGTGATGGAGTGCTTGCACAGAATGGGTGAGGTCCTGGGTTCAACCTCGAGCACTGACCGAAAAAAAGAAAAAAAAATTAAAATAAAGTTAAACTTGAAGTAACAACTATACTTCTTTAATTTCATTTCAAAAGTACACAAAAGTACAAATAAGTACATTTTAAAAAAATTTATCATTTTCTTAACTGTGAATGATTACTAGCATAAACAAGTCATATTATTTAATTTCCAACTAAACTTGGTTAGTGTTGGTATGTTTATTAACTTTGAATATTATTGCATTCACAAATAAACAATGTTGAAATCTGAGCCTTTTTAGTACTTTCTTATTAATTTTCCCTCTTTGTGTGTGTGTGCGTGCATGTGCATACGTGCAGGTATATGTACGAATATGTGTGTGTATATATATATATATATATATATATATATATAGTGTGTAGTACATGAATGCGTTCTGCACCTTTGTTGGAGCTTGAATATGATAAGAAGGGTGCTTATTGGATGCAAAAAAGGAAAAATAATGATTTAAATTCCCAGTTAGTTTCATTCTCTTTTTTTGGGCAAAGGTTGTGGTCCAAGCTCTACACAGTCGCATACTTTATAAATCCTACTTTATACATCTCCTGTGTGATTAACACAGGAGAGCAGGTAAGAGCATATTACACAATTGCTATTGTGGAGAAACAACTAAGAAGTCAGACTCTCCTAACATAGGTCGTGTACCTCTAAGATTTCTGTTTTGGGGAAACCATGTACTTGAATATAAGAAAAATGAACGCTTTTGGCATGTTTTCCACTCTGTGTAATAGCTGTAATAACTGCTTATTTGTCTCAAGATATATTTCGAATTCTGCCTGTACTCTATTTCAACAGCTGTGGGCTTGACCACCAAACCCACCTATATCACATTAAATAAATCTTACAGTTCTATAATTTTTTATTGCTGTTGTGAAGAACAGATTATACCTAAAATTTCTCTTTGATAGGTCCCCCGCCTGAGACTTGTCCAGCCATCATGGTGACAGGCCACATGTTGAACTATAATGGTGTCTAGCTTCTTCTTCCCAGAAACCCCTGCAGTTTCTTCTTCCCAAACTGCCCTTTGCTAGACCCCCTGCATACCACAAATGCTCCTACCCCCTTCAGCCACGTCTTGCTGAACAGCCCATGTCAGCAGCCTGTGCCCTCCCCCAACAGAGTACATTTAAGCTTGCCCCTCGCCTTTGTCTCCAGAGAACAGCACACCTGTGAGTGCTGGTCTCTCCGTGCCCAATCTTATCTCTTTCCTCTCTTTTCTCTGCAACGCTCATGTTTATCTAGCTGCCTCAGATTGAGTGAAAAACAGCTCAATCACTCTTCTCAAGCCTTAGCTGAGAAAAAATTCATAAAAATGAAAATGACATTGCCAGAGCCATCATGTAAAGGAGGATTAAAAGCAGAAAACTGAAAAAAAACTAGTTTAAAGTATCCTCTGTCATGAAATTTTCAAAAGCAGTTTAAAAGGTTGAGGGTGTAGCTCAGAGGTGGAGTGCTTGCCTAGCATGTGTGAGGCCCTCGTTTTCAGCCCTAATGCTACAAAAAAGAAAAGAATAGGAAGAAAGAGCAGTTTAAATTGACAAGATCTTAAAAAACCATACATAGGCCCTTTCAGAACCGGGGCTGTTTGGAACTCAAACAGTTAATATGCCAAAGATGCACAAGAGTCAGGCATTTCCTAGGACTTTATGATTAGGGGAGCAATTGTCTTCTAGTCCCAGTAGCTCCCAATCCTGTGTATGAATCATATACCTCAATAATAATTACCAAATTCCAAGATATAGATTTTGTTTGTTGGCTTGCTTTTGGTAGTACTGAGAGTTGAACCCAGTGCCTTCGCATGAGCTAGACTTGAACTTGGAATCCTCTTGCCTCAGCTTCCCAGAGGCCTAAGAGTACAGCTGTGTGCTGCCTTGCCAAGTTCAAGTGACAGGCCTTAATATCCTGATACACAGGTAAGAAAACTAAAGTTTAGAAAAACAGGCCAGGCATGGTGGCACATGCCTGTAATCCCAGCTGGGAGACTGAGGCAGGAGAATTGCCGTGAGTTCCAGGCCTTTCTGGGCTACAAAGTGAGTTCAAGGACAACGTAAACTGCATAATGAAACTCTGTTTCAAAAAGAAAAAAAAAAAAAAAAAAAAAAAAAAAAAAAAAAAAAAAAAAAAAAAAAAAAAAAAAAAAAAAAAAAAAAAAAGAAAAGAAAAGAAAAAAAGAAAAAGAAAAAAGCGCCCAAAGCCAGATACAAATATGTGACAGAATTGAAATTTGTATCGTACTTTATCTGCCTTCTTTTGATATCATCCTGCCCTACTTATTCCTTTACTAATACTGTTCTTTCAACAAGAAATAAAATCTCTCCTATTTTGCAATTATCTAAATCTCAGTCATTCTTCAAAGGCTCAATGTTCTCTCCTCTAACCTTCTCTAGTAATTGCGCTTAGCATTCATTTACTACTAACATACATTGCCTAATTTGAGTTCTTTTCTCTTTTGTCTATGCTGAGATTCTCAAGAATTGAAAGCATGTCTTATACTTTTTTGCACCTATCACCCTTCATACCATCACATATAAGAAGTTAACGTCGTTTGGAAAGTCCTGCTAATGTCGGTTAGAGTCTCCAAATTGATCATAGTGGATTTGTGACCCATGGCAACTATTTAACTTTTCTGAGTTTCTTTTTATTAATTTTTAAAATGCACATAAAATATTTACAGTGTAGGGCTTTAAAGAAGATTTAAAATAGGGGGCCTGGTATAAAAGCAGAAGTAGGGCTGAAGTTGTAGCTCAATGGTAAGGTGATTGCTTAGCATTTGTAGGGCCCTAGGTTCAATCTCCAGCACTGAAAGTAAAACAAAATGAAACAAAACAAAACAAAACAAAACAAAATGAAACAAAACAAAACAAAACAGAATAGTGGTTAGGCAGACTGGCTCTGGAGTCACACTAAAAGTGTTCAAATATGGACTCCAGGACTCCACTCATTTTGAGGGATTTACTTCTAATATCTCATATCCCT